>APFE030213182.1:0-16694 GCA_000404065.3 Pinus taeda | reverse complement strand
GTGTCTGGGTTAATGGGATTGTATATACTTTATTTTCTTTTAAAATTTTGACTTATATTATTTTTAAGTAAGTATATTTTAATCTTACTTTCATTAAATATGTATATGCTGTGAGTTTTATATATATATATTAAAAAAGGAAGTGTATGTTTTTAATTTAATTTGAATAGGTATAAAATGTAAAGTGAGAGTTATATAAAAATAGATCTTTAAAGGGAAAAATTTGTGCTGAAAGAGACATTTAAAAAATAAGGAAATCAAAAGATATTTTTTATTTTACTTGTAATTACTTTTTTTAGGAGATAGATTGTGGATTTTACTTTAATTTTTAAATGGAGTTGAGATTTTATATTTAAAAAAATTAATAATAAAAAGAATTTCAATGTGGCACATAAAAGAATATCTGAATATTAACTTAGGTCTAATAGCAAAGAACATGTTTTCTTTTTAAAAGATCACATATTCAAAAGTAGAGTAGGATAGACATGATATTGGTCTATGATATCGTAACAAAACTTATTCATAGGTTAATAATCTCTATGGTAAAGTGAGGCTAAGTCGTTATGGTTAAAAGTCTTATTACATGGTTTTTTAATTGTATATTTATGATTTATTTTAATTTTGGCAATGAAAAATGTATCACGAGATAAGTGTTTGGATGCATATCACGGATTTGATGCCCATCTATGTGAGGAATATACATGTTCTAGTCTTTGAATAACTGTTTATTCGTCAACAACAAGCGTGTGAAGCCATTATCTCAAAGTTTATCATATCACTTTTGGGAATTGAACTTGTAAAAAAAACATTCATTCATTTCTCCTAAAAACCCAAGACAAACTTAAATTAATAATATACAAATTTATTATTTAATATACTATTAGTATATTAGAATACACTTAAAATAAACATGTTCTAAACCAACATTTATATGAAAATAATATATTTATTATATTAAAATTATAATAAATTAAATTACATTATATAGCTATACTAAACCATAATATAATAATAAAATATTTAAAATTAAAGGAAAATAACTAAATTTATAATAAAAAGTTTAATATATAAATAAAATCCCTAAAATAGGAATAGAATGAATGTGCAATATATAAACATTTACCATTATTTTAACAGGGTTCTGAAAATCCAAAGTATGTCTGTTTAGGTAAAGCCATGCCTACGGATTACTTTGATGGGACCTAGAAAGACCGAGAGATGTGGTGATTGGATTAGAGTTTACACTTTTATCTTTGAAGGCCCTATCTCTTTTGTTTCAAAGGCAATAATAATAATGGTCGAGGAATCCAATATGGGTGACTTCAACTCACTTTTCTATCATTTGAAGTTTGTTTTAAAGAATCATGTCAATTCGTTTTTAAGTATAACTTGGATGAATCATATAGTACAAGTAGATTCAAAGTTTAACGGTGCAGTTCTAACTAATTGAATTCCAAAATCTATACAAAGAACAAAATACAAAAGCTGATGGACTTTTCTATGCATAAAATTTTAAATGGAATAGAAATTAATAATAATAATAATAAATTAGTTTTTTTATTAATTATAGTTTTTGGTAGATAAGAGGAGTGGTATTAAGTTTTTTAATTTTAAAAATTAAATTTTATATTTAATAATTTAAGAAAAATTATTAATAATAATAAAAAATCAATGTGTTTCATACTAAATTGTCAAAATAAGAATAGTGAGTCATAATAAATTTCATTTTCTTTTTTTAATTTATTGTTCAATTTTCTGTCAGGAAGATGAATTTTTTTGGAATTTTTTTTATTCTAAATATCAATAAAATACACATAATATTGTGAATAATCTAAATCACAAATTTCCAAAAAACAACTAAAAAATTAAAATCTAACCTAATTTCCCTGTATAGAATGAGATCTGTTCTCTCCAGAATTCAAAGATTAAAATTGAAAAAAAAACGGTCAATCTGCAATTGCGGTGACAATAAGATTATTGATTATTCCTCCATTTGCTCGTATAAAACACAGGCTTCTTAATCAATCTAATAATAATTCACTCTTAAAGTTAAGTTTGGAACTCATCCATAGTGAAATCAAGAAAACTCGGGCTTCCTTGAACAAGCTCGGTAGTTCGGCCGTTACGAGTCACCTGAGGTTAGCCAGCGTTATTAATAATGATTTATGGAGGACTATTGATGCTCAGGCTACACTTCAAGCTCAAAAAGAAGGGAAAATCACTCATGAATGACAATCCAGAAAACTTTCCTCCGAACACTGTTCCGGTCCAATGAAAGTGACTTGGGCAGTTTCGACTTTATCTCTAGGGATTCTTTAGCTAGGGTGGACATCGCAAAAATCTTCATGACGAATTTTTCATTTCTCTGAAGGATTTTAGTGCTAGCGGCAATGTGATTGAGAAAGACAACATTGTCTTGTACGGCGTAAGCTATGTGTCTGACCTCCGGTGAAGCCAGATATTCGATACAAGCGTCAGATGTCTCCAAGGACGCTTATACGATTAGGGAAGGCGTAACCGCTGAGGATAGCACTGTTTTTTCTGACAATAATCCTGATTCTGCAGAGAAACTCCATGGTATAAACATCGAACTAGTCAGGAAGGAAGTTTGTGTTGAAAACTCGACTAAAGACTGCGGAGTTGATCCAGGAAGTTTAGGCAACGTGGGTTTCTCTCTTGGAGAGAACAACGGCTGCCCTGAGGTCTCAGTCAACGCAAGATACCCATTAAAGGTGAGTAAAAGTGTTTATAACGATTGTTGCAGCATTGAGAATGTCTGTAACGGCGGTTGCAGGTTTGAAAGGCCGAAATTTGAACGCAGCAGCAGTTTGAAACCCGAGGTTCGCAGCTCTAATGAGGTCGTCATCTCGATTACTGAAAACGATGGTTGCAGGTTTGAAGAGCCGAAAGATGAGTGCAACAGCAGTTTGAGAACCAAGGTTTGCAGCTCCAATGAAGTGATTAACTTGATTATTGAAAACGATGATAACGGCTCCATGATTCTGGCTTGGGAGGGAGGCATAAGAACCTAAGCATATAGTAGCATTTTAAGGTCAGTCCCCCTGGTTTTGAGCGTAGCAGTAGTGAAAATTGCAAAAAGATTAGTTTTGTTTTTAACAGCAAGGAGTTTTCGAATAACAGTATTGCGAATAACTCTGTTTCAAAATTTGATCCTAGGTAGAAGGTTATTAATCTTTCCTCCCCATAGCTCAGTCCTGAAGCACTTAAAATTCTAAGCAAGGGCTTGAGATTTTCCATTACTCCGGGAAGCATTACATTTGAGAGCATTATTTGTAACATTGAGAATGGGACTCATGGCCTCTTCTTAGAAAACAAAGAAGTTTTAAAACAGGGATGTTCCCTTATAATGGGGAAAGCCAAAGTATCAAAAATAATCTAATCAAAGATGAGCAGGTTGTTCTCAAGTCCCTTCGTAATAATGACGAGATGGTGGTGATTAAGGTAGATAAAGGAGAAGCAACTATTGTTTTAGATAAAGGTTGTTCTCAAGTCCCTTCTTAATAATGACAAGATCGTGGTGGTTAAGGCCGATAAAGGAAGAGCAACTGTTGTTTTAGATAAAGGTGGTCATCTAAGTTGCAGTGGTCATAAGAGAATCAACACCAACTCCATAGTTATAGGAGAATCAACACTAACCCCCCTATTCTTAAGGTTATAAAAGAGGTTAAGAAGGCAATCTTAGAATCCAACATTGATGATAGAATAAAAAAGAAGTTAATTCCTTCCTGTGAGTTTATCCCTAAGATTTATGGGCTACCAAAAATTCACAAAGAAGGGGTTCCTCTAAGATCAATAGTTAATACAATTCGATCTCCACCTATGAATTAGATAAATATGTTGCTAAGATTTTGAAGCCTCTTGTTGGGAACACAAACTCTTTTATAAAAGACTCTAATGATTTAGTGAAACTTATAAAAAAATGAGAAGGTTGATAAGGATGACATTTTGGTTAGTTTTGACGTATTATCCTTATTTACCAAAATCCCCTTGGACATTGTTCATGTTATAAATGAAGTAACGACAAAACTTGCATTCCACTTTCTTCAGTTTTCAAGGGAGTTATTATGAGCAAATATCTAGGGTCGCAATGGGTTCCCCCTGTCACCAATAGTCACCAATTTATACATGGAGTATTTTGCCAAAAAGGCTTCTGACTCATACCCCTTGAAATGGTGGAAAAGTTGACGACACCAACTTAAAATGGACTCATTGTAGGATTAAGCTTGAGAAGTTTTTTAATCATCCTCACTCTACCTCTTCAGAAATTCTTTAATTCGGAAATTCATTGAAGGGTATTCTCTTCCCACATGTACAGTAGAGTAGGGAATTCTTTAATCTTGCTTAGAGATTTGTTCAGGAAATAGACATTGAAGTAGGGTTAAATTTTAGGGAACCATGGTTGGAAGAAAAAGAAATATATGCCTTATACTATGGTCCCCTCCATGATTTGTTTGCAAATTCTTAAATTTATAAACTACACAATAAAGAAATCTTTGAAATAGAATATTACAATAAATATTTGACATTTAATGAGAATTTTAGAAAATAATAAAAAATGAGAGATTGTTAATACACATTTAAGATATATCCAAGTTTATTAGAAAAATTGGGTTCTACTAACTATCATCATTAATATTATAGTTATAATTGAGAATGATTTTATGATTCTTTACATATTTCAAGAGCCAACTCTCTCACCCAAACATACAAAAATATATACAATAAAAAGGATGGAATAAAAGATGTACCCCACACACAGATTTGTACCATACCAAGGTTGAATTAGAAGATTATTCAATTAATCATTTTTAATCTACTATAATATATTAGACAAATATTATTATTTTACTTTTCATATCCTTCCACTTCAAGGTTTTGAATTCATTTTGAGGAAAAAAGTATTCTGTTTTTTAATTAAAAAATTGACTATATTTATAAAGAATTATTATATATCTAGAAATTTTAAAATGATTTAAACCTTTTTTTTATTACTTAATATATCATTTCATATTAATAATGACATTGTTTAGTTGTTTTGCATTTTGGTTTTTTAACTAGAATTTCATAATACAATTTAATGTGACATTGTTATCTTATTGTTTCAAATGTATCTTTTACTATATAAATAGATTCAACACTTTCAAAAAAAATTAGGACACTTAAATTATATTAAACTAATTTTTACAAAAATTTATAAGTATTTAATATTTAAAATACATAAATTGAATTGAGAAATTAAATTCAAAAAATCTTTCAAAAATTTGTAAAAACACTTAAATTATATAAAAAAACAACACTCAAACTAAAACAGAAATATATATTCTAAAATTTAAAAAATTTAAAAATTTAAAAATAAACTATAAAAATTAATAATTACTTCTTTTTATTTTAATTAATTTATTTTTTTAAATATAAATATTCACATTTGCTTACCATTAATGTACACCTTGGAAACAATTCTCCAAACACAACCCACAACAAAAAAACAAACGTAGCAGAAACCTAATATTTTCCCATCAAAATCGACAGTAGGAATGGTAGCCACAAACTTTTTGTTGAACAGGTGTCTCAATTCGAATTAAAGTAACTTCACGTGATTGAGTTGTGTGGCTTCTAAGCACTTTCATATACCTGTCGTATCATGCAACACCTAAATATCAACCTTCCAAAAGTGGACAAAGATTAAATGCAATGCTACTTTTGGCGTTGTTACATTTAAAGTGGGTACATGCACCAACGTGCACATTACAACGGCCGGTAATTTAATCATGTGAAGTGCCTTCAACAAAACGGTCTTTACAATATTAATATGAAAAAAAAAATAGGTTAGGGTTAAGCATCTTATATTCTTTTTTGACGGAGTGTTTTTACTAATTATCAGTATTTTTATTTTATTTATTTATTTATGTATGGATAAAATTATAGTCATATAAATTAAATAATCAATAAATATCTATAAATATAAAATTATAATACATTTTATATGAGAGTAATTTTTTATAAAATTAATAAATTATATATTAAAACAAAATTTTAATCATGAAAATATAGGTTTAATAGAGATTTTTTAATTTGTATATAATCTTTGTTACAATATTTATGAATCAATTTCATTTTCTCAAAAAATTCTAACCACATATCAAGTTATATTATTATATTTTTTATTTAGTTAAATTTCATAACTTCTTTAATTATATGAAAACAAAAATAACATAACTATTTTTAAGGTAAATTCTCGACTATCTATTATGACTATTACTAACAAGTGTAATATGTAGCATTGCTACTTAGTACTTACATTTATTCCCAACTAATTAATAATTTTTAAGTATATGTATATAAACTAAAACAATATTAAAAATTAATATGATAAGAAGATTAATAAATTTTATATTATACTTGTTTATTGTAATGTTTCTATCTATTTTTTTTGCAATTATTTACTATATGGTAAGTAACTAATAATGTTTATTTTAAAAATTGATTGAGAATCTATTGAGAGATTTTCTCAACAATAATTTTTAGTTTAAAATTTGTTAAATCTTGTAAATATTATTTAAAAAATAAATTTTGATTTGGAAAGACAATATACTAATAGTTTTTTGTTTTTTGTGTGTAATCTTTGTGCAATGTATGTTTTTCAACTTTGTTGGTTAATATCAGGGATCTTTATGTTATTGCTAATTCCCTGAATATTCCGAAATCGGATGGATATGGGCCTGGCCAATTTTTTGACCGAGCCCATGTCCGTCCAATTCTTGAATATTCAAAAAATCAGCGATCAATTCCCGAATATTCAGAGAATCAACAATCAACTTAAACTCACAGGTTAATATCATATCCCACATTAACCTAACTCCCTCGAGGGAAGGTCCAACGAAATGTAGAAACTGAATAGCCCGATAGTTAGTTGATCCTCTATAAATAAGTATGTTAACATAGAAAAATGAATGATTTTATGTGAATGTTCATTCCATTGTTTCTGTGGTTAAATTCACTAGGGTTCATCGCTCTCCTGTGAGAAAGCCACAACTATTTTTTTTGTTAAAAGAAATCACACTCATACAGAGAACGAAGTGCTCGCGTGAACCATCCTCTTGCTGCGAAGGCAAACGTTATTCAGAGGAGTCATGACAAAGATGACATTGAGTTTTCTAGGAGAGAGAATTTCTCAGAGTCGCATAAAGGGTATTACGTGGCAGACAAGTTGGAAGCCCATGATAGCAGAATCAGAAGCGGATGCAAATCTTGGTTGGGGCGCATAGCATTGGTGAAATGGGTGAGATGCAGGACGCTTAGCTCTGATGTGTTGGCAGGAGCTTTGAAGAGGTGACAACATTTTCCCTCGATTTCAACACCTTGTTGAGGTGCTTTCTTGTCTCCTCTTCGCCTGATAGCTTCGAGACATTCGCCATTGGTGATTGATTCTTTAGCCACACCTCCGCAGGCTCCCTACCAGGTTACTATGTCAACTTAAATGGTTGACTACTCTGCTTTAAATAAGGAACTTTTATTGTATGTAAATGCAGAATAAATTCGATAATACATGGAACTACGGAGGTCTCGTTCTCGTTTCTTCTTATGGTGGGGGTGAAACACACTCTGTGTGAAATCAAGTGGTGGAAGCTTGAATTTGTCAAAAAAAAAAAACACATGTGTAGTCCTTATTTTGTGATCAACGATGATGAAGAGGAGGCTGCGTCCCAAACAGCGAGCGCTGCAATACGACTTTGAATTGTAAGGCGTGTATCAATTTCTTCAAACCTCTCTAAGATGTTTTCTACTACAAAGAGACAAATGGCATGCCTTGTTTAGTAATGATACGGTGCTTATTGCTCGTTAGAGAATTGGGAAAAACAATTGAAAGGTTTAATAAGGCTTATTGTTATCAATTCACTTTGTCTCAATAGTGACCAGGATTCCAACCTGCAGATAGTGCCATTAGAGACATACACACTCATTAGTCACATCTCTAGACCTGCAAGGTCTTACTAGACCCCTCGTTGATGCACTTTCTAGACCTGCAACGTCCTACCAGAATAAGGACCCCTTGTCAATGCACCCACAAGCAATGCACCCACAACCACCTGTGTATACCAATCCACACACTAGTAAGCTCAACCCCAACAATGGTAAAAAAAATCTTGATTAATTCAAAACACCATAAACACCTAGATTGTTCGTCTAATCACTAAAATAACCAACATCCACGCTCAATTAATCATAGAACTAGGATTGATACAGTAAAGAAATTTCGAGCCCCCACAAGGACTAACACAGAGTCCACATCAACAATTTTCATGCCATATATTCAACCTGGTAGGGTAAAGAGCTTCCCCCTACCCCGCCCGCCGAACCCCTTGAAATGTAGACAGAAGATTCAACCTCTAGTTTCCCACACTATAACAAAAATGAAAATACCATTGTAATTTAAATGAGGAGCCATGGGTTCCCAAGTGCACAGGTCGAAGCTAGAAACAACAATAAATTCACATAAGTGTCAAGTAGAGAAGCCAAGTTTACATACCTTCCTCTAGTCCCAAAACCCCAATAATGTCTCCATTTATGTCTCCATCATATAGCAAGCCACCGAAAGCATTGAGTTCCTCACTACCTAGCGTAGTAAAACAACAAGCCACTTTTTAAACTAGGGTCCCAAACTATCCTCGTGCTAGGGTGACTAGACCACCACAAAAACCCCCTCAAGTTGTTAAAGTAGACAATTTTCCCGAGAATGACTCCTTTGTGAACTAGAACCAATCAAACTCGCATTCTATCTCAACAATTTCCCAAATAGAGTCCACAAGGCTAGTACCACTTGGGCCATACCTTGAATCAATGTCGCTACCACCACCCCAATCTTTTTACTGCGAGTATTAAACATTGCTCACCTACCTTAAAATAAACTCACACGCTCTTACATAAATGGGGGATGTCATGCCGCCCAACTTTAACTGTCATCAAGATCAATGGTGTCATGCCCCTATCCCGGTGGTAGTCTTTAAACCACACATAAGAGGGTGCATGACCACTACACTTTTTCTTTTCACCAATACTTAAGTGTACAGACTACGCCTAACACAACGCTTAGTTAATTTTCCAAGAAGTGTTCAACAATGCAGTAGAATAAACATTCATCAACAATTATCTTCTTCAATTATATTTCATCTATATGCAACGGAAGTCCCAATACCACCACAAGTATACCCATATAGACTTGGGAGGGACAACTCTCGTAAAGTCTGTCCAATTCAGTTTATCATAAAACTTCAATAATTTACAAAATGTTCAATTTTACAGCTAAGCTGTGTAGCCAACCATTCCACTTGCATACTTAGACAATCTACCAAAGTCAACCAAGAAACCGTGCCCAAGTCGCGCAGCTCGTGTTGCCTCTTGTCCATGCCGAAAACCCCAATTCTGTCGTTGGCACAACTTGTGTTGCCCTCGTTCATCTCTACCCGAATTCTACACTCAACGTTCGACTTCCCGGGTGGTGTTTATTGCGTTGCCCACCCATTTCTACATGCGGCCCACACTCATCACAACCCGAACTGTTACCTGAAGCGTGAACCGTTTAGACCATTTGCCAAAATGTTTGCATTACTACCATTCAACTCGCCATCAACACGGGCACATGGCTTGCATGTTGTGCATTTGGTCTGCCCGACCCCACCCAAATGCAGAATGCGTTGTACAAACTTGACCCAACCTGGACGCCTATTGCTTCAGTGGTTCTTCGCTTCACTTTCTCACTCAACCCTTCTTGCACTTCTATTTTGTGATGTCTCCAAGTCCGAGTTGATTGGTTCAAATTACTCGAACTCTCCTCAATATATGCAAGTGCCATTTTGACCATGGCACCCCAAATGCCATGTCACTTTGCCTCCCCACACGCCGGCCCAAGTGTGTAAATGCAGGTCGGCCTGCTCAATGCACTTGCCAGCCCAACCTCCAAATAATATTTTGCTGCCCTCCATCATATAAGTTGTTGCCATTCGAGTCGGCCTAGCAACCCGCTCACCCAATCTCCATACTAAAGTCGCACATATTTTCAACCACCACTCAGTCCACAGGTCGCTCCATGGATCTCCCATCTAGTGTGAGTGTGCCCAACTGCCAACCATGTCACCTCGCCCATCAGTGCCTCGCCTGGGCGCATGCCTGCCCGAATGACCAACTTGGGTCGCCCGTTGCACACTCCCATCGAACATCCTATCACACTTCTCATCGCATGACTCATCACATATAACCGACATCTACCTCCGAGTCGCCTTTAATCGAATGTACTAACCCGAGTCAACTTTAACTGAATGCGGGCGTTCGTCACATTTCCGTCATGACTGCATGCCTTTAACCGCGATTGTCAGTGTTTCGACTCTCTTGGGCACTCACCAACTCAAAGCCCTCACAGATGGAGTGGCTGGCACCCTCCCTAAACCTCACTTTGCGATGATCTATCACCCTCGTCGGGGAATAATTATTTATTATATTTAATCAAAGAGTAAAAAAATTAAATATTAAATCATTAAATATTATTTTAAAAACTAACTACAAACCCTTGAACCCCTTACTGCAAGATTAACAAATCGTCCCCCCAACACCACTCCAAAGGACCAAATTCAAGAAAATATCCCAATTCAGGGCAGCTCAAAGACATAGAATACAAAATCCCCCATAACCATACCAAACTATGAAAGATCCTAGTACCCCAACTCTCCACAAGAACAACTCCTTCACCCACAACACAAAGTATCCCCCCCAAATTGAGATCAAACCAAATTAACAGGAGTAACCCTAACATTGTTAGTTTCACTCTCATGTGTTTAAAACAATTATAAGTCCAAAATAATTAAATTAATTAAAATAAAAAAAGTTGGATTTAATCCTACCTTTCTAGATTGAGTTTGTTCCTCATGGTTAGGAGTCAGTTTAGGCTTAGTTGGTTGAGAGATTCTCTCCAACTAGTTAGGCTCCTAGATTAGTGTTTGGTTGAGAGATTTGCTCAACCATAGTGTCTAAGTTAGACATACTATCTTGAGAAAATTTCCTCATGTATTTATTTGTACTATTATCATTACTTGGATATTGCATTGCATTATAAGAGGAATATAATAACGCTGAGGCATTTTCCTCCATTTTTATGTCTCTGCTAATTTTTTATGTGTGTTAATTTTGTTTAATTTTATTTAATATTCTATTTTCGCCGACCTTGGGGCCAAGGTTGCCTTTTGTGAGTTTCCCTTCCATCTGAATTAGTGCAGAGACCATAGGCGGTGTTAGTGGAACGTGTGTTATATGTCGCTGTGTTCCAATGTGATACCAGTTAATAGAGGGAGCCCGTTATATGTGGCTGCATTCCAATGTGGTACTAATAATAGAGAATTACCAAGTTGTGTAAATTCACGTTATTGCGGAGAAGACTATGGGAGGAGTTGCGTTGAAGACCAATGTTGAGGGAGCAATTTGAGTGGAAGAACTGAAGAGCGCAGCAATAATGTAAGTGTGTTTTTTGAAGCCTTGGTGAGAATTGAAAGGCACCCCTTTTGAACACAGTAGAGCCTATAATCTGCGTGGAGCATGCAATCAATGCGTGTGGAGTGATCTGCTGCGTGGAGTTGCGCCGAGCATAGTGTAAAGAGATCAAATCCGGTTGTGGCTAAAAACATAGCGTGAAAGAAAACCAAAATAGAGGAGTTTTGGGTTGAACCAAAAGCCAATAGTGTGAAAAATAGGTGAAGTAGCTTCGAACCAATCATTGCTTGAATGAACCAACATGAAAAAAAAGGGAACCAGCATTTGCATGGAATCTTCAACAAATTTTTTAAATCAAAGATTTATACACCTTTTCAAGACTTCATAAATCATTATTATTATTATTATTTTTTAATGTTACGTCATAAAGGTCTTTTAAGGAAACTTTAAAAAGGGAATTAAAAGTCCATGAAGGTAAGGTGTATTTTTTAATTCTGACTGATTTTTGGAGTGGATCAAATATTTTTATTTGGGAGTCATCGAAGTGAAGATTGAGATTAATTTTGTAATAAAGTTCGTGTTTTTAAAGTTTTTTGAAGGGATAAGGTGTATTAAAAATTTTCTTTTCCGAAAATAACGTAATTTTTAAGAGAGGTGCATTAATAATTTTTTTTTGAAGAGATAAGGTGTGAATTTGTGGAGTGATAAGGTGATTTTTTTTGTAATTTTGAGGGGATAAGAGTTTTGTATTTGGAATGAGAAGTGGATTTTTTTAGAGAAAGTTATTTTTGTAATCCAAAGTAATATTTTACTTTGAGAGAGATTTTGAGAGAAATTAAGTCAGTGAACGTCCAGTCTTTTGAAGCCAATTTACCTCTGAGAAGTTCTCAAATTTTGTGCTAGAGAAGTTTCAACAAAGATGTTGTAAAGATGAAAGGTTGATGTACTCAGTACTTAATAAAAACACACATATCTCTTTTATGGTGATTGTGTCCTAGATCCACCCGAAATTGAATAAGGAGATCTTAGGTACACTATGAGCACGTTTGTGATGGTGCATGATTCTCGATATTGCTTATCTTTTGCGTGTAGTTTTGACACTATCCTTCTAATATGGTACACACAAAGTACACAACAAATTAAGGCAATGCATGCACATAAACAATTCCATTAAAGATTATGTAATCAAGCAAACTACAAGCAATCAAGAAGTAGCAATACATAATCAAGTTGTCAAAGACGATTCTACATCAACATCCAATCAAGTTAATGAAGTTTTCATCTACATCAACAAGAATTGGATCAATTCAAAAGCAATTTTTTGGAAAATGCACTTGCACCATTTTTTTTATAAGCTCAATACAAAACTGTAACTTACAAATAACAATTTGTAATTTGGCTTGTAATCAAAGTCAAACTAAGTTGAATTGTAAGGGTGCATTCTCAATTGAAATCGACACCCGAACTTTCAATTGATAGGGAGTCAATTAAACCAAGTGAATCCATTGTTTTTTAACTGAATCATTCAAATCATTGTACGTGTTTCTCTTAGGTGTATTTTTGATAGTATTCGACACCCTTCTTTTGATCAATCAAGAGTGTGAGTTTAAACAATCAATTGTTAACACAAGTTCAAGCGAGTGTGCAACAATCAATCAAGCTTCAAGGAAGTGAGTTTTAAAAATCCAACAAGTATTAAAAGCAAGCGAGCGTGAGTTCAAGCAAGCAAGCATTCAAGCGAGTGAGTTGTAAAACTACAACAAGTATTAAAATCAAGCAAGCGTGAGTTCCAACAAGTTCACATGGTGAAAAGCATTCAGTTGTTATAGATTCTTAACAATTTGATCCTCTCAACTACCAAAGACATGGTGAAAATCAGCAAAGCAACTCTTGTTGATATTTCAATGAATCTACAACATGCACATGAAACAATTGAGTTCCTTCAACTAGAGTCGCAACTACAAAGAGATGAGTTGCAAAAAAAGAATGATGCTTTCAAGTCTTTCAACCATATAGATGAAGATAAAGATGTTAATTCCAAGTCACTCATCCAAAAAACTTCAAGTGTGAAAGTTTTCCATGATCAAATTGAACTTGCTTCTTCCAAACCAATCATCAAGCCATGGGAAGAACTCCAAAGTAACAAAAATTGACGAGGACTAGGATATGACAAAGATGAAACCAGTTGCATATACCAAATTATTCTAAGCCGATCAAGTTCATTAGTGTAGGATTTCTTGATAAAATAACATCAACAAACCATGAGAGAGTTGAAGACAAATCCACATGCAGATATTTTCAAAGAAAAGGTCACATGGAAGATCATTGTTTTGATCTCCATCCTTGTCGCCATTGTGGCAAGCAGAATCATTCATCAAAGAAATGTTGCAAACAACACCAAAATGCCAAATTAAAGATGAATTATGCATGGATTGATCCTTGAGAATGGTCATCAACAGTAAAACGATTGTATAATATTTACAACATAATTCAATCTCACCTATTGCAGCCAACAGTCAAATGAAGATGGTACTCTTATGCCCCTGAAAGTGGGAGTACAACAGTGAAACTCTCCTACACCTGAAGGGGGGAGTTCAGAATTCAAATTCAAATGCAGATGATTGTCTCTCCTTTCAGCTGACAAAGGGGGGAATTATAGGTGGTTGTCAGACTGAAAGTCTCGACAACATCATAAAAAACAACCAGTGGGCATCATCAAATCAGCTAGTGGGCATCATAAAAAATAGCGAGTGGGCATCATCAACAAATCAACCAGTTGGCATCGTCAAAGAAGCTAATGGGTGTTCAGCAACATCAAAGTAGCCAGTGGGCATTCTCAATATTTTGTTAGTGGACAAAAGATGTTGATTGCAAGCAAAGGACAGATAGATCCTTTTGCAGGTTGGCACATGATGGAGTTGTCAAGCAAAATTTCAGAGATGATTCAGACTTACAACTGACTCATGTTCTCTTCGGATTGGAGTTTTTTCAGCATCCAGTTTTGGAAAAAACAGTTTCAGCATGACAACTTGGAAGATGGTTCTTAGTTCTTATTTTGGACTTATCATTGAGGGGAAGAATGTTAATCTCACTCTCATGTGTTTAAAACAATTATAAGTCCAAAATAATTAAATAAATTAAAATCAAGAAAGTTGGATTTAATCCTACCTTTTTAGATTGAGTTTGTTCCTCATGGTTAGGAGTCAGTTTAGGCTTGGTTGAAAGATTCTCTCCAACTAGTTAGGCTGTTAGATTAGTGTTTGGTTGAGAGATTTTCTCAACCATAGTGTCCAGGTTAGACATACTATCTTGAGACAAACTTCCTCATGTATTTATTTGTATTATTATCATTATTTAGATATTTCATTGCATTATGAGAGGAATATAGTAAGACTGAGGCCTTTTTTGCCATTTCTATGTCTCTGATATTTTTTTATGTGTGTTAATTTTGTTTAATATTCTATAAACATAATTTGTAAGGAAGCCTAGTAAATAAAGTCCAAGAATTGCTAGAAGCGAACCCAGATAAAACCCAACCAATCCGACACTTTGACAAACAAAGTAACACCCTTTCGAAATTTAAGGACACATCTAAATAGAACCGGGTTGAAAATCAAATATACCAAGAAGCTGAGCTAGCTACAACCGCACAAATCGCGTTTGAAATACATCATAGTAGCATACCAAGCAGTAAACTTACCAAATTCAAGGACACACTAGAGCAAAATCATAGTATCAATTAACAAAAATAGTTGCGAAAGCAAGAGACGAAATACCTCATTATGCTTTCGCAACCTACTGAGATAGAACAAAGCTAAAGGAATGGACATGAGCTCCTAAAGAAACTTGAGTGCAACACCATGCAAAAGATAAACAAATAGCAACAACTTCAAGGTAGACCAAGTGAAGGAGGGCAAGGATACAACCTCACCTCCTTTCTGACAAGGCATGTACCTCCGCTACCCCATAACAATAACTGCACATACATAGTGAATAAACCTGTAGTACACTCTCCAATGCCCTTCATCATCACTTTGCCATGCCATAACTAAATACTAACATCTATAGAATTGTCACTCCTTACAAAGAGACTCCACTAGCACACCCATATTAACACCCGCATCAGGGGAATTCATTTAAACATTTAACAATTTATTTTAAATATTTTAAAATAAAACAAAGGCAAATTATCTAAAACCTTAGGTTTTTTCTTACTTTTGCCACTTAAAAGTAAAATAAATTGATGATGCAATACCACCAATTTTACATTTCCTTTATTTTATTTAAAGTGAAATGGTTTCATCAAATAATTCGTTATGCTTTTAAGTATGAACTTAATAAACACACTAAATTTAAAAGTCAATTTTTATCTTTTATTTAATTGATTATTTTTTGATGTTTAAAATACGTTTTTGAATGCAAAAATGGATTTAGCCCCTCTAAAAGCCAAGGGCACTCTAATTCTACAAATTAAACAACTTAAACTCAATTTTTTAAAAATATTTTCTAGATTTTAACTAAATTAATAACAAAATAATAATTTCATTTATAAATTAAATTAAACCCAATTTATTAAATCAATAAAAATTATTAAATTTAAAATTTAGCTTAATAATAAAAATATTTAACTAACTAAAACAAAATATGATATATATACTATTATTTCTTTGAAACTACATCCACTCTATATTTCGCAACGTGACCCCCAAACTTAAGTAACAGGTAGACTAAATGAGTGATAACCATGTACTCCAAGTCATAGCTTTTGACAATATCCTATTACAACGCCCTAAATTTAACTCCACCACCGAATTTAACTGGTATTTACATTTGCCTATGACAAACAACTCATCATTTAGTCAAAAACCCGTTCGTCCATGATAGGATAAAGCATTATACAACTGACACCTGATAAAAAAATCTCTACGGGGTATTTCGAACTTTACACAATGAATTTGGGCCTCACAACAAGATATCGGAAGAGATAAGGGAATGAGCAATGGTGCCTGATTCGAAGCTTAGATGTGCAGCACTGCAATTCCCAATTTCAATACCCATGGTTTTAAAGCCACCATGTGATTGGGCGTTTATTGCGTCCTCTAATCTCTGGAGCTTGCGACTCAATTCCAGTGCCTGTGATCTCAGGACGCAATTCTCTTCTATTATATGAGCATAATGTTGTGCAGCAATATTGAATT
>APFE030213181.1:146323-176760 GCA_000404065.3 Pinus taeda | reverse complement strand
GCAATCGACACAACAAAGGGGGGGCTCCGCCCCTCTCTAAACCCTCGGTTCACTACGTAGGTTAGTCATGGAAAGAATATAACATAACCCAACAGGCAGAGGGATAAGAAGAGAATGGAAGAAGCAAAGAAGGAGTTGCATGAGCTGAAGGAGAAACTCCGAAAAGAACAAGAGTTGCACCAACGGGAGAAGGAAGCGCAACCACAACTGATACAGTAGGGGGTGAAACATGTCCAGATAGACAAAGCAACACCCGTACAAGTAGTTGATTCATATGAACAATTGGAATTATGTGAATAGGGTGAACCATCGTAGGGGCAAGACTTTTCTCATGAGATAGAACAAGCACTGTAACAGGTGGATGCAAAGATGGAGCAACAGGAGTTGGAATAGGACACTAACCTCATGCTTCACCACAAAGAGGTTGACTCACCTACTTCAATGCATCTAGATGATGAGAAAGTCTCCAATGACCATGGAGGCACTGAGATCCTTGGCCATCATCTAGAAGCAAAGATGCACAACATCTCCTTTGACGAATCTCATCACAGAGTTGTGCAGTATCACAAAGTGCCAACCCCGGAGGACCAAACATCACCTATGCAAGTTGAATAATGAGTGATTGTGAATGATGTGCACAAGAATCTATCTTCTTTGAACGATGAAACCATAGTGTATGCCGAAGACACTAGCTCAAGTGTTTGTTTCCTCATAGCTGAGAATGAGCAAATGGCGAAGGAACTACAGGTGGCCAAGTAAGGAGGAGACTTGGTGACAATGTCCGCCTGAGATGAACTGAAGAAGGAAATACTAGATGAAATATTGTCCCTTGACATAGTTATGCGAGCATTGTACTCCAAGTTTGGTACCATGCATTAGGCAATCATCCATCTCAACAGATGGCAGCAACGATGTGCAAGAAGAGCACGCATCTTGACGAACATACATGCTGTTGTTGAAAACATACAAACATGAACGATGAAGTACAAGGAAGCCACACTTCACTTGCCAAATATGATAAGGGCCAATGTAGTTGAGCTGCAAGGACGTATCCAAAGTCAGATATGGAACTATGAATACATCCCGAAACTCATCACTAGCATACAGGCTTCCCATGCATGAGTATTCAAGAGCATGGATGTTGCGGTGCAAACACATGCAATCCCATCACTTGCCAAAGATGATGAGGGCCAATGCGGTTGAGCTGCAAGGATGTATTCAAAGTTAGATCCGGACCTATGAAGACCTCCCGCAACTCATCACTAGCATACAGGCTTCCCATGCACGAGTATTCAAGAGCATGGATGTTGTGGTGTGCACACATGCGATCCCATCACTTGGGACTCTCATCCAAGTGAAGAAAAAGAAGCAGGTCCGATAGGATCTTGAATCGTACTTCGACGAGTTGATGCACATCGCCACCAACCCAGACTTTCCTATTAGTGCAGACATCATGTGCAAGTATGTTGCTGGTCTGGCCACATTGAAGACAATGATGTGCGTGCTTTCAGGCAAGTTGGACAGAGGAGCCTAAGCAATGTACCTGGATGTTATGGAGGCAATGTTCAGGTTTCAGACATATGTCCTAGTGGAACACACAAACACTATCAAGGACTATAGATCTTGGCATCGATATGTTACTATTGATCAACATGAGGATGTCGAGCAGTAGGACTTCTATAGTTGTCTAAGTGAGAATGATGTCTAGTCTGGCTTGCTGAAGCCATTATTCACATGGGTACATGTGCATTGTAATGTTGAGTCATGTCAAGTTTAAGTCAATTTTCAATAGTGGGTGTAACTGTCATAGAGTAGGTGAAGAGTCATGAGGGTAGTTGAATGGTCACAAAGGGGAATGTGAAGGGTCACCCCACCCTTTTCTATAAATAATCCCTCATAACTCATTGTAAAGGATTTTGGTCAGCCAAGCTTCTGATAAGACTATCTTGGAAAGAGATTGGACAATATTGTAATGCACCTAGGCTTGTCCACAACACGGAGCTAGTTCATCTCTTTAGAGGAGTAGGCAAATGTGGCTATAATGTTCCACTATTGGGGCTAGTAGGTTTACATGGATGTATTGTATGATTGGAACTTACACTTCTTTAGATCATAAGATCCAACACATTTTCATGCGTATGTTATTATTGTAGTTGGATTGTTCTGGTTGCTTTAGTAATGTATGTTTTTTAACTTACGTGATTGTGTATGAACTGCTTCATATGAAATTATATGAATCTTGTTGCAGATCTGTTTTTGATTTAACCATCACTTTGGATTGTCGACTGATTTGCTTTCTAGCTTGTGATGTATCTTCGCTCGTGTGTTCCCTTCCTAGCTGAGTACTGATACAGGTTGTCAAGGGGTGCACTCATTTCAACCCCCATGTGTTAGAACCTCTCATACACCTTCCTTGAATCACTGCAGCAGTCACACCCTTGCTACTGACAAAGTTATCTTACTTGCCTCTATGCGACATTGCGGTCAAGGCATTACCATACGACCCATTTCTAGGACTCCTACACCAAATGGTCTGAGGTCTAATTGGGACTTCTTATCGGGGAGATCCCCTTGACATTTTGGTGGGTCCAACACCATCAACAAATCCGTACCACTAGTAAGTCGAGTATCTCCCCTAAGTTGGATGATAATGCAGGTGTTCTACCACTTAACTCTCGAGGGTCAAAGATGGGAAGATCAACAAAATAGGATGGATGTGATCCTTATCTCTCATGGAAAGTGGTATCTCACCTATTGTCATTAAACAATGGGATGGTTGTTATCCTTTCCCAGTAATTTGTATCTTGCCTATTGTTGGATATAACAGGGTAGCCATAACTCCCATATGATGATTCTTATTATTTAGATTCAAGAATGTTCATGCAAATGAGCATAAATGAGCTAAGATGAGATACGATATTGATGATGACAAGACATGCTTATGATGCAATCAAATATTTCTCCCTATATGAGAGGGAGTGATAATTTGGCAACTCAGGGATAAATTCCCTCCATTGGGAAATTTTTTTCATATGGTAAAGCCCCTCCTAACCCTTAGAAGAGTTTAATTTGGTCAAGAAAAAATATTATTTTTCACATAAAACCCACATTTGCACAAAAGTACAAGTCGTCTTGGGAAAGGAAAAGCCACCTCATCAACCACATATAAATAGACTTCATGTCACATTAGTTTGAAGCATCATCATCACTCCACATCTCTCTCTTGTTTGGATTAGTTCATACAAGTCTGAAATTGAAGGTATGAGATCAAACTATGAGGGGAAGTAACAAAATTATTTTTTGGTGCGTTGACTTTTCAATTGGAGTGCGTTCACCAATATTTTACTTGGGTTGACTTGGATCATTTTGACTTTGAAAATCTCTATTTTAGAAGGCAAAATTCATTGGGAAAGGACCAAATTTTTATGGGTATGTTGTGTCACCTTGACTAAAGTTGACTACATGCTTTCTCTTTCCTTTCAACGAGCTTTTGTTGATTGTTTTGACTGGAATTTGACCAACAAAGAAGGACAAATCCTTTGAATGTTGACCAAGCTGATTTTGAGGTGCTTTGATTGCTGAATGTTGACTGCTTATGGCATCTTTGACTGTTGTTGACTTTGACTAGAAATTCCAGACTTTGACTTTGTATCAGATTTTACTTTTGTGCTCATCTTTCATTGGATATTGATTAGTTGAATTGGATATTAAAATCCATTGACCTTTGACTCATCATTGACGAATTGGAATATTGTATCTCTATGCTGGCCATTTGATGATAATCTAATAGAAGAGGAATTTTGAAAGGGTTTCCCCCTTTGTGAGGATTTTACTTGGTCTTTGAACAAATCCTTGTGTCTCTCTTGTTTCATGTTCTTGGCCATATTCTACTACATTTGAATTACTATTCTTTCTACAATTGTTTACTTTCATTGGAAGATTGAATTTATTGGAAAAGTGATTGTTAATTTAAGAAGAATTGTTTTAAGTGATTGCGGTAAGAAAATTAACAAATGCCAATAAATAACATTGAATTCCACTACACAATAACTAATGTATGCTTAGAGATTTTGGCATTGGAAGCTGTAACTTACTTGAAAGTTTAACAATAGATTCATCTAAGGAAAATACATGAAATATTTTTCATACTAATAGGGTGACTATAAATACCCCATGGGTTTCCAACCTTCTTGTATTTTTTTTTAACAAGATCAGTTAGTTGATATATTACCAAAAGGTGTAGTGGAGCAAGCTCCTATTACACTCAACTATATTAAGATAAAAGACAAAGCAGTGAGATAAGAGCACAGTCCTATCTCCTGTGCTTGACTTCAAAACTTCAGAAATTCTTTTAACTATTCTTGAGTATTGCTTGACAAACTAACCTACTAAGAAAGTAAATTTACATATCATATATTCTTTGGAATTTTTTGTGGCTTGTAGACCGAGTATTCCTGGGCTGCGTGGTTCATTTTGTTGTTGTTGACCGAGTTCTCTCCTTCACTGCTCATAGTGTTTTTTTTGTAATATTCCGCTGCTTCTTCTAGATGCTTACATTTGGTTTTCAGTGCCATTATATCCTCTTTTTGTACTGCCATGTTTCGACTCTGGAAGCTGTGTTCCATTCTCATTTCACATCTGAGATCCTTGAGTGACTCTTGCAGTCAGTGGATCATGAACTTGTTCCCTTTGCATGTTGGGCATGCATCATTCCTTGCTGCCTTTTCGATAGGGTTGAATTCCATTTGATTTGTTCTTTCTCTTGTGTTGTTGTTCTTCTTAGATCTTGTATTGCCTAGAGTAATTCTGCTGCTGCTGCTAACCACAATCCTTTTTTCCTATGCTTCCCTACTTTGTTGACCTTTGTCCTATGATTTTTGAGTGGAACAGTGAAGGATGAGGCTGATGTCTTTATGGAACTGAGAAAAGGATAGAACATATGAAGGGGCTAGTAAAACACAGAGATCAGAGATGCAAGATTGTCGTGCTGCTATGGGAATTGGTTGGGTGACAGGTTGGAGTGAGGTGGAGGGCAGAGAGCGTGAGAACACTGAGCTTTGGAAGTGATTACTAGAGGTTGAGATAGAACATGAATTGGGGCTTAGAGAGGGCGAGTTAACTCTGCGCTTAACAGGGGAGATGATTTCTTTGCATGCACATATTTGCTTATTTTGAATTATCAGCTTACCATTATTCTTCTAGCCAGAGTGAGCAGCCTGAGAACTGCAGTTGACGGGATAGACTGCCGCTTGAACATGATTGCGATCATCCTTCCTGGCTTTACTCATGCAAATTTCTCCATTGTAATGATAAACTGCCACGTGATGCTTGTGAATAGGATTGCATTCCCTGACTTTTCTCATGCTAAAATCTCTAATATCATGATGTTTCCTCTGTCTTCCCATGATTTTCTAACTTCCCTTGTTGTTGTGTGTCCGTTGATGAGTTCTGTTTGTCAATTTTTGATTTGTTTCTTCAATCAGGATGCTTTGTTCCTTGTTTTTAGAGAGCTTCATTCTTATCATTTTTGTTGGATGTTATGGGACATAATTGTAGTATTAATCATGATTCTCACAGACACTCCCTTCATTTTTTTCCACTACTTGGTTTGCGTAGTGATCCGCCTACTGATTATGCATTCTCAATACATGTTTGAAGGTTACATTGCTAGAACCTTCTAAGTTTCTCCTGACTCTTTTGAAAATTCTGCTCATAAACTCATTACTTGGATTTTTGTTTCGAGCCATTGCCTCAATTATTATGGTTGAAGCTCCTATAATTATAGGATTTTGAATTCCTCTTTTTTAATCATTCTTGTCCGCAGCAACAAGCTATATGCTTCAACCTTGTTATTTGAAATTTGTCCCACTCCCCATTCATAGGTGACAATTTTTTTCCCATCTGGATTGAGAATTATTCCCCCTGCTCTTGCCTTTCCCAGATTATTCTTAGAGGCTCCATCAAAGTGTAGACAATGTATGTTCTAAAGTTTTTTCTAGTTTTCGAGTTTCTCTTCACTAATTCTTAATTTCCAAATATTTCCTGAGTTTACTTTTCCCTGTCCTTTTTTTCCTTTGTTGATCCAATCTCATTCTTCTTGTTGGAGAATACTGTAGTCCATTGGTGCAATTCCTTTGACATTAAGGATTCCAGAAGTTAATCCCCACATTTTGTATAAGGTCTTTCCGATTCTTGGATTTTGATTTTTGAAGATGCACTTATTTCGAGTTAGCCAGATTTGCTAACATAGAATTGTTGGAATGCACTTCCATATTCTTTGAATTGTGACTTTCTTCTTTATTGCGTATTGGTAGGCTTTCTCTAAAGTTCGAAGAAATTCCGGCAATGGTTTGTCAAAGTTTATATTTATATCCAGAGGGCTTATAAGTTGCTGCCAACACTCTTTTGAAAACTGCATTCTTGGAATAAGTGTTGGATGTTTTATTCAACTTGCTGGCATAATGGACATCGTGAGGGCCCCTAAAAGCCTTTTTTTTTTAATTTTCACTAGTCAGGATCTTCCCTTTTAAAAGGGTCCTAATGAAATTTTTTATCTTAGGCAAACTTTCAGATTTCCATGCTATTTTCCAAGAGTCCTAGTCTTGTTGATTTTTTTGTTCATGGAGGATTTTATATCCAGTCTTGACTGTGTATTACCCATTACTTGGATCCCAAAGGTAATTATTTTCCTCATCATAGTGGATTGGTGCTACCCCTTTAAGTTGTTGCCCGGTTTTGTTCCATTGTCCTTCTAGGTTTGCTGGGATTGCTGCGATTTTCTATTCCTGCCATTCCTTTTGATTCCACAAAGAGATTGACTGTAAAGTATTGAAGCCTTTTCCTTTCATCCATTCAAGGACGCCTTCAATTTCCGGGTGATTTTGAAATGGGTCTTTTCCCATGATTTTGTGCTCCCAAATCGATATTATTTTTCCATTACCTAGGATTTTAGAGATGTGGCTACTCATTAGAGGAATTTTTTTTTTTTTAACTATCTTCCATACTTGAGTGCATTATCTTATTGGGATATTTCCATTAAGCAGTCTTTTCTTGGATCCATCCATGTATTTATAGATGAGGATTTCTTTCCACCAACTCTTTTTACCTGTGATGAGTCTCCATACTATTTTCATTCCCAGGGCTGCATTCATGAGTGCAGGTAGCCGAATGGATAGGCCTCCTTGTTCATATGGTAGCACTACTTGTTCCCACCAGACTGGGCTAAAATTTTTGTTTTCTTGCTTCCTCCCTGCCATAAAACGCTTCTTAAGATTAATTCCATCTGTTTGTGAGCACTTGCTAGTGCCATGATTATTGCATATTGATAGATCGGTAATGCAGCAAGGAGTGCTTTGATTAAAATCACCCTTCCAGTCATATTTAGCCACATCATACCCCATGTCCTTATTTTTTTTTGCATCTTTTCAATCTGTTTTGTCCATATTTCTACCTTCATGCTCTCTTTTGATATTGGTAGTCCCAAGTAAAAGAAGTGATTCAAAGTGATTCCATTTTTCTTGTACTGGGATTTCCATGATTTCTGAAATCCTTTGCATGATTCTAGGAGGGGTATTCCACCCATATATCTTGCATTTTGTATTATTTAATAGCCCACCTGATACCTGTAGGAATTCATAAAGTATTTCAAATCAAGTATAGCAATAAGAGTAAAAAAAAATACTTGATTAATTCCTACAGGTATTAGGTGGGCTATTAAATAATACAAAATGCAAGATATATGGGTGGAAAACCCCTCCTAGAATCATGCAAAAGATTTCAAAAATCATGAAAATCCTAGTACAAGAAAAAATGGAATCACTTCTTTTACCTGGGACTACCAATATCAAAAGAGAGCATAAATGCAGAAATATGGACAAAACATATTGAAAAAATGTTAAACAAAATAAAGAGCTGGGGTATGATGTGGCTAAATATGGCTGGAAGGGTGATTTTAATCAAAGCACTCCTTGTTGCATTAATGATCTATCAATATGCAATAATCATGGCACCAACAAGTGCTCACAAAGAGATGGAATTAATCTTAAGAAGCTTTTTATGGTGGTGGGGGGTGGGGGGGGGAAGCAAGAAAACAAAAAGTTTAGCCTGGTTAGGTGGGAACAAGCAGTGCTACCATATGAACAAGGAGGCCTATCCATTCGGCTACCTGGGCTCATGAATGCAGCCTTGGGAATAAAAATAGTATGGAGACTCATCACAGGTAAAGAGAGCTGGTGGAAAAAAACCATCATCTATAAATACATGGATGGATCCACAAAAAGACTGCTTGATGGAAATATCCCAATAAGACAATGCACTCAAGTATGGAAGTTAGTTAAAAAAATAATTCCTCTAATGAGTAGCCACATCTCTAAAATCCCAGGTAATGGAAAAACAATATCGATTTGGGAGGACATAATCATGGGAAAAGACCCACTGCAGAATCACCCGGAAAATGAAGGCATCCAAGAATGGATGAAAGGAAAAGGCTTCAATACTTTACACTCAATCTCTTTGTGGAATCAAAAGGAATGGCAGGAATGAAAAATCGCAGCAATCCCAACAAACCTGGAAGGACAATGAAACAAAACCATGCAACATCTTAAAGGGAACACCAATCCACTATGATGAGGAAGATAATTACCTTTGGGATCCAAGTAATGGGCAATACATAGTCAAGACAAGATATAAAATCCTCCAAGAACAAACAAATCAACAAGACTGGGACTCCTGGAAAATAGCATGGAAATTTGAAAGTTTGCATAAGATAAAAGATTTCATTTGGACCCTTTTAAAAGGGAAGGTCCTGACCACTGAAAATTTAAAAGAAAAAGGCTTTCAGGGGCCCTCACGATGTCCATTATGCCAGCAGGCTGAAGAAAAAATCCAACACTTATTCCAAGAATGCAGTTTTTCAAAAGAGTGTTGGCAGCAACTTATAAGCCCCCCTGGATATAAATATAAACTTTGACAAACCATTGTCGTAATTTCTTCAAACTTCAGAGAAAGCCTACCCATACACAATAAAGAAGAAAGTCACAATTCAAAGAATATGGAAGTGCATTCCAACAGTTCTATGTTGGAAAATATGGCTGACTCAAAATAAGTGCATCTTCAAAAATCAAAATCCAAGAATCGGAAACACCTTATAAAAAACGTGGGGATTAACTTTTGAAATCCTTAATGTCAAAGGAACTGCACTAATGGACTACAGTATTCTCCAACAAGAAGAACAAGGTTGGCTCATCAAAGCCATAATTAACAATAATGGACAAAAATGGCAGGGAAACGTAAACTCAGGAAATATTTGAAATTAAGAACGAGTGAAGAGGAACTCAAAAACTGGAAAAAAAAAAATAAAAAATAAATAAATAAATAAATTGTCTACACTTTGATGGAGCCTCTAAGAATAATCTGAGAAAGGCAGGAGCGGGGGGAATAATTCTCGATCTGGATAGGAAAAAGATTGTCACCTATGAATGGGGGCTAGGACAAATTTCAAATAACAAGGCTGAAGCATACAACTTGTTGATGGGGACAAGAATGATTAAAAAAAAGAGGAATTCAAAATCCTATAATTATAAGAGATTCGGCCATAATAATTGAGGCAATGGTTTGAAACAAAAATCCAAGTAATGAGTTTATGAGCAGAATTTTCAAGAGTCGGGAGAAATTTAGAAGGCTTTGGCAATGTAACCATCAAACATGTATTGATAATGCATAATTAGCAGGTGGATAACTATGCAAACCAAGCAATGGAAAAAATGAAGGGGGTGTGTGTGTAGAATCATGATGACTACTACAATTCTGTCCCATAATATCCAACAAAAATGATAAGAATAAAGCTCTCTAAAAACAAGGAACAAAACATCCCGATTAAAGCAACAAATCAAAAATCGACAATCAAAACTCATCAATGGACACACAACAGCAAGGGAAGTTAGAAAATCACAGGAAGACAGAGGAAACATCATGACATTAGAGATTTTGGCATGAGAAAAGTCAAGGAATGCTATCCTGTTCACAAGCATCATGTAGCAGTTTATCATTGCAATGGAGAAATTTGCATAGTAAAGCCAGGAAGGAGGATCACAATCTAGTTCAAGCGACAATCTATCCCATTGATTGCAGTTCTTGGGCTACTCACTTTGGCTATAAGAACAATGGTAAGCTGATAATTCAAAATAAGCAAATATGTGCATACAGAGAAATCATCTCCCCTGTTAAGCGCACAGTTAACCCACCCTCTTTAAGCCCCACTTCGTGTTCTATCTCAGCCTCCAATAATCACTTCCAGAGCTCAGTGTTCTCACGCTCTTTGCCCTCCACCTCACTCCACCCCATCACCCAGCAAATTCTCGTAGCAGCATGACAATCTTACATCTTTGATCTCTATTTTTTACTAGCCCCTTCATATGTTTTGGCCTTCGCTCAGTCCCATAAAGTCCTCGGCCTCATCCTTCACTGTTCCACTCAAAAAGCACAGGAAAAAGGTCAACAAGGTAGGGAAGCACATGAAAAAAGGATTGTGGTTAACAACAGCAGTAGAATTACTCTAGGCAATACAAGATCCAGGAAGAACAACAACACAAGAGAAAGAACAAATCAAATGGAATTCAACCCTATTGAAAAGGCAGCAAGGAATGATGCATGCCCAACATGCAAAGGGAACAAGTTCATGATCCACCAACTGCAAGAGTCACTCAAGGATCTCAGAAGTGAAATGAGAATGGAACACAGCTTCAAGAGTCGAAACATGGAAGTACAAAAAGAGGAGATAATGGCGCTGAAAACCAAATGTAAGCATCTAGAAGAAGCAGTGGCATATTACAAAAAAAACACTATGAGAAGTGAAGGAGAGAACTCAATCAATAACAACAAAATGAACCAAGCAACCCAGGAATACTCAGTCTACAAGCCATAAAAAATTCCAGAGAATATATGATATGTAAATTTACTTTCTTAGTAGGTCAGTTTGTGAGGTAGTACTCAAGAATAGTTAAAAGAATTTCTGAAGTTTTGAAGTCAAGCACAGGAGATGGGACTGCAATCTTATCTCACTGCTTTGTCTTTTATCTTAATATAGTCGAATGCAATAGGAGTTTGCTCCACTATAGATTTTGGTAATATATCAACTAACTGATCTTTAAATAAAAAGAAAAAACTAATTAATAGTTAATGGTTTGTAGCTTTCTGTGGTGTAGTTTTTGAGAGACTAAATTCGGATATTCCAGAGTGTTCATCTTTTATTTGTCGACGTTTCGAGTCTAGACCAAGAGTCATCATCAAGATTGATTTACAGAGAAGTGAAAAGTGTGTAATAAATATGGTATAGGTGGGCTGTCAAGTTGGTAAGCCGACCATTTGAATATTTTATTTTTACTTTCTTATAATTAATTTTTTATAATTAATTCTTGTAATTTATTAGATTATATTTATTATTGAATGTATTACTTCTATGTGTTCTAACTTATAAGAGATTTTTTAATTTATGTATTAATTAAATATATTATTTTGTTTTAAATTTTATTCTAATTGCAATTAATGTTTAACTTAATTATTATTTTTTTTAAGTTAATGTTTGTTGATTTTGGGGTGTCAATGTAATTAGTTTAATATTATAAATAAGTTTTTTTTATATATTTAATTATAATTTAATAACTAAATGTTTCTAAATCTGATAATGCTTAATCTAATTTAATTTTGTTATTTCATTATTATAAGCTAGTTCTCTTTCACTTCTATGTTATTAGGTTTTATTATAATGTTATAATTTTTTAGTATTTTTAATTTTACTATATTAAAATTCAAATTAATTTTCTTTTTATTATTGCATTTAATTAATATAATTAAAATGATGACAAAATTATTACATAATAATAATAAAACTAAGCTTATAACCAATGAACATTAATGAAAATAAATAATATATAAAAACTATTACACTTATAATAATGACCTAATTAGAAACGTTAACTTTAAAATAAATATTAAGTTAAACATTAATTGACAATCAAAAAAAATTTAAAAACAAAGACAATTATATTAATTAAAATTCAAATAATTAAAAAGAATCTCTTTAATATAATAAGAACATAGAAGTATACATCAATAATAATATATATGATAAATTACAAGAATTAATTATAAAAATTTCATTATGACAAAGTAAAAATAAAAATAAAATTAAAATATTCAGATGGTCACCAATTTGATAGCTCACCTATACCATATTTATTACACACTTTTCACTTCTTTGTAAATCAGTCTTGATGATAAGTCTTGGTCTAGACTCGAAAAGCCCACCTATACCATATTTATTACACACTTTCACTTCTTTGTAAATCAGTCTTAATGATAAGTCTTGGTCTAGACTCGAAACGTCGACAAATAATTAATAGTTGTTATTTTTAAAACTACATTTATCTTTTATTTTATGAATAAGGACAAACTAAGAAATTAATTGCTAAGTACAGATGGTTGAAGGAGGAAAAATGATGCAATTTTATTTTGGAAATTATTCGTATCCATCAATAAATCTTAGGCATCTAATATGAGTGGTTATACTTAATTTTAAAATTATTATAACGGAAAATAAAATGATTCATGGAAGACAGGAAGTTGTCTTTAGTAGTGGAAACAAAATTTCGTAAATGAGCAGTTAACTACCTGCCACCTATTGGTGAGGCGGAGGTAGTTAATAACCACCCAAAGAAGTTGTAGATGGATATTATCTAATAATTCTCCTATTTTTGTCTCAATTATTCTAAGTACAAAATAGGAGAGACTGAAGAGAAATAGGGAGAATAGGTAAACAAAAATTTTGCAGGCATAATTTGCTTGGGGGCACAAGCAGAGGTTGTTGTGTCAAGGTTGGGAAGAGTCCAGAATCATTTCAAGTAGGTGTTTCTAACCTTTTTTTCCATATATATGAAAAATAATAATCTAGTTTTGGTTTCTTCTGGAATTCATAATTTATTGTGTGAATGAAAAGTTATTAATTTAAAAGTGAAAGATTATGAATTAATTATGGAAAAGAAATATGCTATTTTTTATAACGTAATTTAAAAGTGAAAGATTATGAATTAATTATGGAAAAGAAATATGCTATTTTTTATAACCGGTAGAAAGTACATAAGTGTTAATTTTTTTTGTGTTAATAAGTATTAGTATGAGTAAAAGAAAACAGTAATACATATGGCATGAAGAGGTATCGATATCCATTGATAGGAATTAGTTTAATTTATATGATTATGTCACGTTTGTAAGTATAAGCAACAAAAAGGAACTCAAGAGATGAAATAATAAGTTATTTTGTCAACTATATATGAGAATTCAATATACATCGCTTATTTTTACTTTTTACAATGAGATGAAAAAAGAAACACTCTAAAATAATTCTGAAGCAATTTACTTTATGAAAATGAAAAGATTGTTTTTAGGAGTATCATGAGTTCAACAGGGAAATAATGCATAAAATATATATTCAAAGGTTATTGAGATTACAGTTATAAATAACATCTTTCCATAAACAATTATCCCCAAAAAGACAAGCCAAAAGTTACTAAAGAGTTAGCTTAATCTCTAGGTCAACCATTGAAACCATTTCCTCTTGATAACTGTCACCATATGCCAAATAGAAATCCATACGATCGAGGAATAGCGTATTGTAAACACCTGTTAATAGGCCATTGATGAAGATGACAAGTGCTATGGACAATCCCAGCTTAAAACCCTAACTGCTAGAAGCGACATGCTGAGAAAGTCGAGAAGTGAAATGAAGGAATGTTACCAAAAATTCTGAAAAGTCATTAAACCTTCATGAAAACCCTAAATACAATTAAAGTTGTTGATCTGATATGGTATGATCTAAACCCCTCATACCCTAAATACATGCAATATCCTTCTCTCTCATGAATGGAACACCCTAGAGAATCACCAAATACATGCAAGGCCGAAGGTATAACAGTTAGTTCCACATCGATAATCAAATTTATGAAAATGCACTATTATAAGTTGTATTAAGGGTGCACATAATGCATAGTAAATATGTTAGTCATAAATGTCATGGAATTATTGAATTCATCGAACCACAATTATGTTATCTATATATAGAGATATAGTATCTTACATAAGTGTATGATTGATTAAAGACTGGCATTTTTTTTAAATAAGTAGATCTCTTATTAGGAAAGTGTCAGATATAAGGAAAACTCACTTAACTATCTTCGTATAGAAAGAAGATATTATATTATATATAGATATAGGCATACAACATGTATATCTATATGTATAAAATAAAAATTGAAATATTGTCCGAAATGTTAAATAAGTGTATGACTGATTAAAGACTGGCATTTTTTTAAATATGTAGATCTCCTATTAGGAAAGTGTCACATATAAGGAAAACTCACTTAAGTATCTTCGTATAGAAAGAAGATATTCTATTATATATAGATATAGGCATATAACATGTATATCTATATGTATAAAATCAAGTATGTGATGAAAAACATTATTAGAAATACAATCTATATAAAAGAGAATAATATGGATTAGTTCCTTTTATAAAGGAAAAGGTGAAGACCTTTAATGAGAACCCTTGACTCATACAATTGTGAAATATAATTAACGATAAGGCACATATGTTTATCTAGACATAAAGTGGTAGATTGTCATATATTTTTATCTAGACATAAAGTGGTAGATTGTCTTTAATTATAGTTATGATTTAAAAAAAATGGTAGTATTATATGGTCTTTACAAGTTGTATCAGAGCTATAGTTATAGCATTGGGCCCTTCTTGGGTCCAAGAAACTAAAAATACTACATTGATCATGAATAGATTGTATTGAAGAACAAAATAACTAAAAATGACAGAAGAATTCACTGGTCATACCTTTGTGGGATCATCTAGAAGTGAAATAGAACATGATATTGAGATGGGAATTGTTGGAGGTGGAACCAGTAATGCAGAAAGGAAAAATATTGAATTGTTGCAAGTAATAAGGAATATGAAAACTGATCAAGATGATATTAAAGCAAATAAGGAAAGGTTGGAAAAAGCAAGAGAAGACCATGATAAATTAATGGGTATTTGTTAAGAAAACTAGAGAGGGAAAAATCTAATAAAAAAGAATCATAGGAAGAGACCTAGAAGTACATATGTTAGTACTACAAGCAGAAGTAATTCAAGAATTTATACTGATAATGAAACCAATGAGTCTAGTGATCAAGATGAAAAAAAATCAAGTAATATCATTTCTTCATCCAAAAAAAGGAGATCATCCTCTCAATTACAGGGAGAGTTTAAGAAAATCATACCTCCCACTTTCGATGGTGAAACTGAAGAAGGAGTAGAGGCATGGATCTTCAATATGTCCAAATACTTTGAAGTGTACAACTATCCAAGTAATCTTAAGGCAAGGTTGGCTGCATACCAATTCATTGGTAAAACAACTTCATGTTGGGAAGAAAATAAAGTTGTTAAGAGAACCACAAGTAATAATCTAACTTGGAAGTCGTTCAAGAGGGAATTTAAGAAGAAGTACTTGACTGAAAGGTAGTTTGATGAAAAGGCTATGGAATTTCATGAGTTGAAGCTGGGACAAATCACCATGAATGAGGTTTTCAATAAATTTATGAGTCTATTGAGTTATGTTCCTTACTTGAATGAAGAAAAAGAAAAAATCCAAATATTTGTCAGTTTTCTACCTTTCTCATACAGAGAAAGAATATAGTTTGGTCAACAAAAAACAATGGATGAAACTATTAGAAAAGAAAAATTGTGTTTCAACCAGAGGAAAAAAAGGGGAAAGCTATAAATGATGGGTGTCTAAGACACTAGAAAATTTTGACAGCAAGAAAAAGGGGTTTAAAAATACCACTTTTACAAAAATCATGTAAACTGGAAATTATAACAAGAATTTAAATAATAATAAAATATTGGACAAAAAGGAGGAACTGTTGTAAATAATAAAAATCTTTGTGAATTTGTGATACCTCCCATAAAGTATTGGGGATGTGGAGAGAATCACCTATGGAGACACTGTCCACATAAATCACTAGAGAAGAAAACAATGCTAAATCAAATTCAGGAAGCATCAACAATAAATGATGTAGCTTGTAATATACCAAGGGTTAGTGCTTCATTAGATGGAAGAGAGGTAGGTCATCAGTCAATTATGGTAGAAGTATAAGGTAAGATCTTTGACAATAATATATTTGTGCTTATAGATCCAGGATCTACCTTAAGCTATGTGTCACCTATTGTAGTTGAAACAAGATAACTTAGAAATGAGAAACACCATAAACCTTGGTTAATATAGCTAGCTACCGAAACTAAAATAAAAGTTTCTGAAATTAGTAAGAACTGCACTATAGACCTGAACGAAATGCAAATTGTTCTCAATTTAAACATTCTACCATTAGGATCTTATGATGTCCTCATAGAAATGGAATGGTTAGAAAAAAAAAAGTGATATTAAACTGTTTGGACAAGTCCTTTACCTATGTCGATGATGGAGGAAAAGATTGCATGGTTCAAATCATTCTAAGGAAAATCGATGTCAAGCAAATTTCTCTTGTACAAATGAAGAAGTGTGCTAGGAAAGGTTGCCAAATATTCACTGTTCAAGTGTAATAAATGCCTGAAAATGATCAGAAACCATCATTAGCTGAATATCCTATATTAGAAGAGTTTAAAGATGTGTTTCCATAAGAAATACCAAGACTTCCTCCAAGGAGGGACATTGACTTCACATTGATCTTATACCTATTGTTGTTCTAGTTTCCAAGGCCGGATACATAATGAGTGTCCCTGAATTAATGGAACTGAAGATTCAATTGCAAGAGTTATTTGAAAAAAGTACATAAGGCCAAGTATGTCTCAATGCGGAGACACTATTTGATAGGAATGCAATTCTAGTTAAGGATAGATAATGTGGAGTCTAAAATATTTGTTTGACCAACCTAACTTGAATGTTAGACAAGATAGATGGTTAGCATTCATTAGTGAGTATGATTTTGAGATTTTACACATCAAAGGGAAGGAAAACAAGATAGATGATGCTTTAAGTAGACAGCTTAACCAGATTTGTGTTGCAACAATAATTAGTTGGTCAACAAATTTAGTTGAAAAAGTCAAAACAACTACAAATTTAGATCTAAAATATGTGAAAATTAAAGAAAATTTTCAAAAAACTGAAAATTTGGGAGAAATAAATATGATTTCTCAATTAATAGCCAAGATCTATCTTTGTTTAGAGGCATAATTTACAAAGCAAATGAAGTAAATATGAAATTGTTTGTATTAGATAAGCTGCATAAAATCTCAAGAGTTAGTCACCTTAGTTATAAAAAGATAATTACAATGTTGAATAGGGATTTTTACTCGCCAAACATGAAAAATGAGACAACTGAGTATGTGGAAAGATGTCTTGAATGCCATAAAGTTAAGGCATCTCATCGACATCATGCTCATTTGTTACAACCATTGCCCATTCCTGAATGGAAATGGGAGACCATCTCAATGGATTTTATTACTGGACTACCAAGGAGTAGAAAACAACATGATGTTATTATGGTTATAGTTCACAAACAACAAGGAAATACACTTGATTCCAATGAAATCCACTTTTAAGGCTAGAAACATTGCATAAATCTTTATGAGGGATATTTTCAGACTTCATGAGGTACCTAAGGTTATAATTCAGACAAAGATGATAAGTTCACCTCAGGGATTATTTGAAAACATGGGAACCAATTTAAACTTTCACACATTATATCATCCTCAAAGTGATGGTCAAACAGAAAGGATTGATCAAATATTGGAGGATTTGCTAAGGATATATGTGAAGGACAAACAAACTAAATGGGAAGGTTACCTACATTTAGCTAAATTTTCCTACAACAATGGATGTCAAAATGCTTTAAAAATGAGTCCATTTGAAGTTATGTATGGGAGAATATGCAAGGTACCATTGAGTTGGGATCACACTAAAGACAAATTGATACTAGGACTTAACATGTTAAGAGAAATGGAAGAAATAGTCAAGCAAATCAAATAGAATTTGAAAACAACCCAAGATCGTCAGAAGAGTTATGCAGATTTGAAGAGAACTTAGAAAGAATTCAATGTGGGAGATCATGTATATTGTTGGGTTGTGTATATTCTTTCCACGACTAGCTGACGTAGTTAATCGGGGTGTTAGAAGGGGGACAGAGCCCCCTTCGTTGCGTCAATTTTGTCGTGATTGGGGGGGGGGGGGGGGGTCACAGGGGGTTGAGGGTGCAGGTACCCACTCTTGTGGGGTTCCTGGGGTGGTGCCCCAGGAAATTTTGTTTTTGGACCCTTTATTAGGTTGAGCGGACCTACCTATGGTTTTGTTCATGATTTTTCGCACATGGTTTTGGATGAGATGGTTTTTGGTCTATGGTTTTAGATGCGATGGTTTTTAGTCCATGGTATTGGATGCTTCGACATGTATAAATATGTATTGTAAAATTGAAAGGAATATAATGAAAAATTAAGCTGGTAGTCCTAGTTTTGGGATCTAGGGGAAAATCTCTGTGTATATGTGTTTTATGTGTTATGATATTGCATTGTTTATTTTCTATGTTTTAGAATTCGTATGCAGGTAATTTTTGTATGGGTTTAAAACCTACATTTTCTATTGGAGTTGTTTTGGCTTCAAGGGGACACCTTTGTTGTTGAGGGGTTTCGCTCGAGCTTGTGGTAGACCCTGTTCAGTGGGAGCTCTACGAGATCGATTCTGGTGGTGAAATAAGATGGTGAGTAGTGGAAAGATAGAGATTGAGAAATTTAATGGTTAGAGTTTTGAGTTATGGAAACTCAATATGGAGGATTTGTTGGTGGATAAAGTTCAGTGGATCGTGGTAGATCCAGGTACTAAACCAACGGGAGTGTCTGATGAAGAATGGAAGAAGTTGGATCGGAAGGCAAAGAGCACAATATGATTATGTGTCTCAGATTCAATATTGTTGAATGTATCAGGGGAAGCTATGGCGAAGGTTTTGTGGGACAAGTTAGGGACTTTGTACCAATCTAAGTCTCTGGTGAATAAACTATTCCTATGGAAAAATATGTGTAACCTGAGGATGAAATATGGAGACTCGGTGATAGAGCATCTGAATGCGTTTAATACTGTGGTAAGTCGTTTATCGTCTGTTGATATCAAAATTTCAGATGAAGATAAGTGCATTAGTTTGTTGTGTTCTCTACCAGATTCATGGGATAGTCTGGTTATTGCAATAGGTAGCAATGCTACTGCCTTGCAGTTTGATGAAATAGTCTCATCCTTGCTGACGGAGGAGATGAGATGGAAAAATATGGAGAGCTAGAATGATGATGCCTTGTCTATACGAGGACAGTCCCAGAATAGAAACAAAAATAAGTCATCAAGTGGGAGATCTAAATCTCCAAGAAAACCTGTAAAGGTGTTGTGTTGGAAATGCGGAAAGGAAGGGCACTACAAAAGGGACTATAAATCTAAAGCTCCTGATAAAGGAAATGGATCTAATGGTGCTCCTTCTGCAGAGGCGAAAACCACCTTAGATGAAGGTGGGGATGTGTACTTGGCTTCTTCAAGTACACATGTAGATCATGAGGCATGGTTGATTGACTCAGGTGCATCCTTTCACTTCGCTCCCCATAGAGAGTGGTTCTGTGAGTATGAGAAATACGATGGTGGTGATTTCTTCTTAGGGGATGATAGGAAGGCTAGAATCGTTGGTCACGGAAAAGTAAAGTTGAAGTTGCAAGGTGGAAGGGTTAGAACAATTTCGAGTGTTCTACAAATTCCTGCATTGGCCAGAAATTTGATTTCTGTAAGCAAGCTGGATGATGCAGGTGTAAAAATAGTGTTCGAGAAGGATACCTACAAGATGGTTTTGGGAGCACTTGTATTGATGCGGGTGTTCAGATTGGAACTTTGTACAAGCTGCAAGGTAGCATTGTTGTTGATGGGTGCAACAATTTTGTGGTTCCTGAAAGTGGAACAGAAAATCTAGTGGTCTCAGGAGAGAAGACCATGTTGTGGCATCAAAGGCTTGGACTTATTGTAGAGAAGGGCCTTCGAATACTTGATGGTAATGGTATTTTAGAAGGTATGAGTAATAGCTCTCTGGATTTTGATTTCTGTGAAAATTGTGTTTATGGGAAGCAGAATCGAGTGAGTTTCCCCTCTGGTGGTTAGAGGGCGAAACAAATATTAGAGCTTGTGCATAGTGATGTGTTTGGACCTATGAAGGTTCCATCACTGGGTAAGTCTGTGTACTATATATCATTTATATATGACTTATCAAGGAATACATGGATATATTTCCTTAAGAAGAAATCTAAAGTCTTTAACAGGTTTAAAGAATTCAAGGCTCTGGTGGAAAACCAGACAAAGAAGAAGATAAAGGTGTTGAGGACAGATAATGGTGGAGAGTTTTGCAGTAAGGAATTTGAATAATTCTGTAAGAAGTGTGGTATAACACAGCAAAAGACTACTCCATATACACCTCAGCAAAATGGAGTTGCAGAAAGAATGAATAAGACGTTGATGGAAAGGGCAAGAAGCATGCTCAGTAGTGCCGGGTTAGGACAAGAATTTTTGGCAGAGGCGGTGGATACTGCATGTTACCTGGTCAATAGGTCACCTTCATTAGCGTTGGAGGATAAGACTCAACAAGAGGTATGGACTGGCAAGAAACCCTCTCTTTCACATCTGAGGGTATTTGGATGTGATGCATATGTACATGTTCCAAAGGAGAAACGAACCAAGTTGGATAGTAAATCTAAAAAGTGCATCTTTAATTGGTATAAGGATGGTTTAAAGGGTTGTAAGATTTGGAACCCAGTCATACAGAAGGTTTTGTATAGCCGAGATGTGGTGTTCAGAGAGGTAAAAGATGTTATTAAACATGAAGTCCAACCAAAGGAACCTGAGAAGATAGAGTTTGAGCTTAACGAGGAAGAATCAAACTCTACAACAGAGGAGGAATCAGAAGATGAAGAGCCACAAACTCTGGGTGTGAGAAGATCAGCTCGAGAAAGAAGGAAGCTAGAAAGGTATAGTCCATCTACTTTCTGTTCAAATTTTTCTTTATCTATTACTGATGATGATCCCAGAACTGTGAAGGAAGCAGTAGATTCAGAGGATGGAAAACTCTGGAAAGAGGCCATGGTTGATGAAATGGCATCTTTGCACAAAAATGAGGCTGGGATCTGGTGGAGTTGCCGGTTGGAAGGAAACCCATTGGCAGTAAATGGGTGTTCAAGAAGAAGACAAATGCAGAAGGGAAGGTGGAGAAATACAAAGCTCGGTTGGTAGCAAAAGGTTATTCCCAGCTGCCGGGAATTGATTTTTGGTGATATTTTTTCTCCTGTTGCCAAGGTAACTTCTATTAGATTACTTTTATCTGTTGCTACTTCTTTTGATTTTGAGGTAGAACAGATGGAAGACAACATTTCTTCACGGGGATTTGGAAGAGGAAATCTACATGAAGCAACCTGAAGGGTTTGCGGTGAAGGGTAAGAAAGAACTGGTATGCAAGTTAAAGAAGTCTCTGTATGGGTTAAAACAGTCACCAAGGATGTGGTATCAGAAATTTGATACATTTATACGGGGACTTGGCTTCACCAGAAGCAAAGCAGATCATTGTGTTATTTTAAATTAATTGGTGAACGTGTTATTTATCTGGTCTTGTATGTGGATGATATGTTGCTGGTTGGAAATGACAAAGAAACTATCTAGAATTTGAAGACCCATTTGTCCTCCAAATTCAACATGAAAGGTCTTGGTGCTGCAAACTATATTTTGGGCATGGAAATTAAAAGAGATCAGATAAAGAGGAAGCTTTGGTTAAACTAGAGGAAGTATGTCGAGACAATATTGCAGAGGTTTAATATGTAAGATAGTAAACCGGTGGAAGTTCCTATTCCTGTAGGTGTAAAGTTATCTGTTGAACAGTGTCCCAAGATAGAGGAAGAGGAAGAGGACATGTCCCCTGTTCCATATGAAAGTGCAGTCGTTAGCCTGATGTATGTGATGGTCTATGCTAGACCAAACATTGCACATGCAGTGGGAGTATTGAGCAAGTTTATGTCAAAACTAGGGAAGGAGCACTGGACAACAGTGAAGAGGGTTTTTAGGTATTTGCATGGCACTAGTGATTATGGTTTGTGCTACCAAGCAAGACCAAGATTGGATAGAGTGTTGGATATTCATGGCTTTGTTGATGCAGAATGGGCTAGAGATCTGGATCAGAGAAGATCTACAAGTGGGTATGTGTTTAACCTATTTGGAGGTGCAATCGATTGGATGAGTAAGAAACAATCTGTAGTGGCAATATCAACTACAGAGGCAGAATACATGGTGGCCACTCATGCAAGCAAGGAAGCAGTTTGGTTGTAGAGATTGTGTTGAAGTATGGGGTTAGTATAGGGAGCTATAAGGATAGACTGTGATAGCCAAAGTGCAATTTTCTTGGCAAAGAACCCTGCATATCATTCAAAGACAAAGAAAATTGATGTTCAATATTAGTTTGTGAGGGATATGGTAGAAGACAAAAAGGTGTTGCTGGTAAAGGTGGACACTTTGAAGAATATTGCAGACGCATTGACAAAATCTGTGAGCTTTGAGAAGTTCTCTTGGTGTAGAGAAATAATGGGTGTTGCAGGGCTCGATAAATGACTAAGCTCTCCTATGGCCCCCTGTGGAAAGAAAACAACAAGTAGGAGAATGTTGGGTTGTGTTAAATTCTTTCCACGACTAGCCGACGTAGTTAACCAGGGGGTTAGAAGGGGGACAAAGCCCCCCCTTCGTTGCGTCGATTGCGTAGATGGGGGGGGGGGGTCCCCGGGGGTTTGAGGGAGTGTAGGTAACCTCAATCTATGGGTCTGGCACAACACCCTGGAAAATTCTGTTTTTGGATCTATATTAGTTGGGCGGACCTACTTATGGTTTTGTGCATGATTTTTCGCACATGGTTTTGGATGCGATGGTTTTCAATCCATGGTTTTGGACGTGATGGTTTTCGTCCATGGTATTTGGATGCTTCGGGCATGTATAAAATATGTATTGTAAAATTGAAAGGAATATAATGAAAAATCAAGCTAGTAGTCCCAGTTTTGGGATCCAGGGGAAAATCTCTATGTATATGTGTTTTATGTGTTATGCTCTCGCATTGTTTATTTTCTGTGTTTTAGAATTCGTATGCAGGTAATTTTTGTACGGGTTTAAAACCTAAATATATCTAAAATTCAAACCTAATAAAAGTACACTTAGGCTTGGAAGCTATGTTATAAGCTATTTCCTACATATTATGGGCCCTTTGAAGTTTTAGCCAGAGTTGGACCTATTACTTACCAATTAGCCCTACCATCCGACATTAAGATTCATAATGTGTTTCATGTTTCCTTATTGAAAATAAATGTACATGATCCTTCTCATGTAATTTGTTGGCATATTGTACAGGTGGAACAAGAGAAAGAGTTCCTAGCAGAACCACTCCATATTCTAGATCGGAGTGTGATTACACTCCATAATAGAGAAGTGTTGCAATTAAATTTTCAATGGAAACATTTCACTCTAGAAGAAGAAACCTGCAAATTAGAGGATGCTTTTAAAGAAGCGTATCCTTCTATGGTTTAAACTTTGAAGTGGTTTCCAAAAGAAAGAACGATTGAGACACCGATATGATGTCAAATTTAAGTGGGGGAGGATGTGATATCTCTCAACTTAAGAACTTCATTGTATTTATATGTACATAAGTTTAATTTTTATTTATTATGCTACATTAGGAGATAAACAAATTATTAATTATCAATAATTTTTATTGATAATAACTGATATATAGTTTCCGTTTGTAAAAATGCATTTATGTTTTATTTTATGAATAAGGATAAACTGGGAAATTAATGCCTTAATAAAAATGGATGAAAGAGGAAAAATGATGCAATTTTTGTTTGTTTTTTTGTTTGTCAACTTGTCTGTGATCCTCCAAGCTTGACATGTGGCTTGAGGAGTGGCAACCCAAGGGCATCTAATCCATCAAAGTCACTCGGGGATCGCACTTCACCTGAGTCACACTAGCCCTAAGTTGACTGAAATTTTTTAGCATGTCTCCTCCCCCTAACACATGGCACAACCACCCCCTCGTGAAGTTTGATTCGAGGTCGCCTTGCTAACGAGGCCCATCCTCAACCGGTTGTACTAGTGGGACTTGACGACTGCAAATTCATTTTGAAAATTATTATTATCCATCAATAAATCTTAGGCATATAATCTGGGTGAATAGAATTAATTTTAAAATTATTATATTGGCGAGTTAAATGTTTCCTGGAAGATAGAAATCTATCTATAGAAGTGAGAAGAAAAAGCTCATAAATGAGCAATCAACTACTTGCCACCTATTAGTGAGATGGAGGTAGTTAATAACCACCCTAAGAAGTGGTAGATGGATATTATTTGAGAATTATCTAGTTTTTTTCTCAATTATTTTGAGAATAGAATAGGAGAAACTGAAGAGAAGCAAGGAGAATAGACAGACAAAAAATTTGCAGGCCTAATTTGCTTAGGGGGAGGTGTAGAGGTTATTGTGTCAAGGCTGGGAGGAGCTAAGTAACTAGCCATATATTTTCTAGAATAATTTCAAGTTGGTGTTTCTAACTTTTCTTTTCCATGCAATTTTAGGAAAAAATGTGAGTTCTTCCTCCCTAATGCATTTGCTCAGACACCTCTGCTAGTACCAATTTCCTTCTTTTTCTCTTCTTTGAAGTGACTGTCATTCTGGGCTTTCTCATAAGAAGCTTGTACTGAAGGTTAATGATTTCTCTATTCAAAATATTATTCCTTCTTTTCAATTTCTTATTTTTCTTATACCACAGTCCTAGATGCAGAATGGTATTATCGTGAATTGCCTTGTCCAATTTATTTTGTTCCTTCAAGGTCTCATTCTCTTGTTTGATATGTCTTTTCAATATCTCTAATTCATAAATTTCCTATTTGAGAGCATCAATTAGAGGTTCTTGTGGATTGACAGAAGGTTCTGGGTTCATTGATGTACTTCTCTTCTCCGGTGATTCTATATAGTCATATATTTGTTGCTGCATTGGGTCTATGCCTGGAGATCTTCTACTTGGGCTACCTTCAAAATGATGAACAAGAGAATTTTGTGGATTGTGTGCATAAGAGATGTTAATAGGATATGGTTCTAGGGTTTCCTCGTCTAAATTTATAAACTATGCCCCTTTCGATGATGTTTTCTTTACCAAACCTTTGAGTATAGAGCTTCTTCTAAGTGTGGAGGACTTACATTCTCCTCATTTGTGACCTTTTTCTCCTTTCTTATCTTCCCTCTTGCCTTGATTTTCTTCCTAATTTCTGTTAGTTCTTCAGAGATTAACTTTTCATCATCTTTCTGTAATGAAGATTCAGGTCTATTTTCAATAACTATACCACCAATCTTCTTTCTTCTATTTCTTCTGACACTATATTCTTTATGCGACTCTGGTGCTTCTTGGAAATGGTTTCTAATAAGGAAATTCTCCCAAGTATCTCCTATGCTTTTTAAATGAAACTCAATCAATATATTTATCACACCATGATGATACAAGGTTATATCTATGAACTGTGTTCTCTTTTGCACATTTGTGGCCATCCTTCTTAAACTATTTAGCAGGAAGAAAGGAAGATTGATTTCTCCATTTTCTAAGAAATTCCTCAGTAAATGGATATGGTAGACATACATGCAACCAAACCTCCCCTCACAAGTGATAAATTTCTATAAAACCAAGAGCATGTTCCTCCACTTACTTTTAAGAGCTGAAATGGGAATACCTTTTCTAAAAATAGAGACATCCATACCTGGATTTTTGAGTGACTGAGTCATTCATGACTGAAGCTACAAAACTTCCAAGGCATGGTGAAAGATGGTTCAAGAACAAGGAATTCCACAATGAATCATGGAAAGTAATACTCAAAAACCCAGGTATGGATGTCTCTGTTTTTAGAAAAGGTATTCCCATTTCAGCTCTTAAAAGTAAGTGGAGCAACATGCTCTTGGTTTTACAGAAATTTATCACTTGTGAGGGGAGGTTTGGTTGCATTTATGTCTACCATATCCATTTATTGTTGAATTTCTTAGAAAATGGAGAAATCAATCTTCGTTTCTGCCTGCTAAATAGTTTAAGAAAGATGGCCTCAAATGTACAAAAGAGAATATAATTCATAGATACTTGTATCATCATGGGCTGATAAAGATATTGATTGAGTTTCATTTAAAAATCATAGGAGATACCTCGGAGAATTTCCTTATTAGAAGCCATTTCCAAGAAGCAACAAAGTCACCTAAAGAAGATAGTGTCAAAAGAAATAGAAGAAATAAGATTGGTATAGCTATTGAAAACAAAATTGGGTCTTTATTACAGAAAGATGATGAAAATTTAATCTCTAAAGAACTGACAAAAATTAGGAAGCAAATCAAGGCAGGAGGGAAGATAAGAAAGGAGAAAAAGGTCAGAACTGAGGAGAATGTAATTCCTCTACAACTTAGAAGAATCTCTAGCTTCCGAGGTTTGGTAAAGAAAACATCATCAAAAGGGATAGAGTTTATAAATTTAGAAAAGGAAACCCCATAACCATCTCCTGTTAGCATCTCTTCTGCACACAGTCCTCAAAATTCTCTTGTTCATCATTTTGAAGGTAGCCCAAGTAGAAGATTTCCAGGCATAGACCCAATGCAACAACAAATATATAGAATCACTCGAGAAGAGGATTCCCTCAATGAACCTAGAACCTTCTATCAATCCACAAGAACCTTTAATTGATGCTCTCAAACAAGAAAGTTATGAATTAGAGATATTGAACAGACATATCAAATAGGAGAATGAGACCTTGAAGGAACAAAATAATTTGGACAAGGCAATTCACGATAATACCATTCTACATCTAGGACTGTGGTATAATAAAAACAGGAAATTGAAAAGAAAGAATAAGATTTTGAACAAAGCAATCATTAACCTTAAGTACAAGCTTCTTATGAGAAAGCCCAGAATGACAGTCACTTCAAAAGAAGAGAAAAACAAGGAAATTGGATGTACTAGCAGAGGTGTCTTAGCAAATGCATTAGGGAGGAAGAACTCACATTTTTGGCAAATTGCATGAGGACATGCAATGATTTTGCAGTGGGGGTATGTTCAACCTCAGAATTACCCTCTCCTTGACATTTTTTATCACGTTTTTCCCTCACTTTTTCATAAGATTACAGATCCAATCAATGATAAATGCTAGGTTTTGTCTTAAGGAAAGCATTAAAATGATCACCATATTATATTTTCATGTTCTTTCTATTTGAATAGATTTTTGCAAGTTAGCTACAGAACACAACCTATTCAATAGCTAATTGTGGATTCCTTTGCTACTCTCATGGTTTGGTAGGTTCCAAGTGTCAAATGAAGAATTGGGTCACATGGGCATTTCTAGAATCATCTCCACATGGATTCTATCATATTCACTCGATCCAGATCAATGGAAAAGCAAGACTAAAGTCATGGTCAAATCTGGAGTCAAAGTACGTTATCTGAAAGCAGTAGGACTCTTGATTTTCTCTTTCATAGCTAATCAAGAGTCTAACAATTTTGTTGCAAATCTAATTCAAATTAGCCCCCTATAGCTAATCAAAAGTTTAAACATTCCTATTGCGATTCAAATTAGCCACCTCTAGCAAGTTTATCTCATAAACAATCATGTTACATTTAATTTGAATTAGCCACCTGTAGCAAGTTTATCTCATAAACAATTATGTTATTTTCCTTTAAATATCGGTTGCATGTAACCGAGAGAATTTACACAAGTTAGAAGGAATTACGTTAAGTTTAGGATTTTTGTTGATACTCTGTATTCAAACTTCATTTTTTTCATAATACAAACTTCATGTTGCCAATGATTGTTTAAAGTGAATCCTTAACTAGCTAGCATTCTAGCCACATCAGTTGCAGAGGGCCCCTGCACTGAAGGAGGTTTTTCATTTGTTGTTTTTAGTTCAATTTCCATTACTCTATTTTCAGCAAATCTGTTTTCTAAATTAGGATGATATTTCATTTCAGTTTTTAATCAATAGCATAATGATAAATCACAACTATGTAGCCTTATTATTCTAAGATAGCTTATGGAGAAAAACAACTTTGTTTCCAAACTGAATCAAGATTGAAGTAATAAGAATACCTAGTTGCTTAGCTTTCTTACTGTTTTATCATTCATTTTCTTAGAACATAATTTTCAATTAACTGTGTTAATGGATGTTTTTAAGAGCCATTTAAAGGTGATGATGATCCTAAACTAAATGGTTAAATGTCTAATTCATACAGTGATTGAATTTACTCAGTACATTGTTATTTTCCTAGGAACTTAGGAACTAAGGTATAAATGATTTCTTGCACAACACTTCAAGAGGGTAATGCTTCACATTTGAATGTTGGAGAAAGTCAAAAATATATTAGTTGTTTACAGTTAGTTTTACATGCTTTTACCTTTTTGCTTTCAGATCCTCACTTAGTTGCATCACTGATATTCCTAATAATCATTTCAAGGAGATTGATTTAATCATACTCCAAAATTGAATGGTTGAATGTTTAATGAATGAAATTACTGAGTTACCTTCTGCATCAATTTCATTCTTGGTTTTAAGAATTAGAGCCATGGATTATGACTAATGATAAGATAAGATAAATGCTCTGTTTTGTTTTTATTAGGTTCTAACTAGCCAATTGTTCTTGGTCCATTTTTAGGAGATTAGATTAACTTAGAAACATTTCCTTTCCTTTAAAATTTCGTTAGATTCATTTAAATTTTCTCATAGTTTCAGGTTATACATTCTTAGACATCAAAGAACAGAAACCCCCCCAAAAAACCATAAAATACAAAACAACGAAGTAAGAGAAAGGTTGACTAAGCACATATAGTGCACCACACTTCATCAGTTTACAAACATCGGTTGATAATTTATGCAAGAAATTTAGGACACTAAATTGACTAAACATAAGGCTTAAATAAGTCCCTCTTATCACCCCTCAAGTGAGTAAGAATGAACGAGGAGGAAATCCTTGGCATTATTGTAACATAATTCATATCAATGAAAGTTATAGTCCATGTAAGTGACACGTCATAACATGAAGAAGTTTTCATGTTAACTATTATGAAAATAAAATCAATTTTCTCATAAGTTATTCCAGTTCCTTCAAACCTTATATAGTATGTAATTCATTCATGTGAATAATAAAAGCATACACTATGTTCAATCTATCTCTATGCACCATTTCAATCCATAAATGCAACCACATGTTCATTAGCATTGCAATATATACATAAGAACACTAATCTTGGCATATTTTGGGAAACTAAGTCTAGGACTAAGTCTCTCCACCCAACTGTAGATAGTTGCACCTAGTTCTCACTTACAACTATCACCCCCGATCTAGATTCTAGAGACTTAGATGGATTGCTTAGGGATTGTAGGTTGTCTACAGGATTGAAGAGGGACTCTAAAGGTCCTCATACCTCCACCCACCAAAAAAATGGTAGTCAACCAATCTTCAGGGACTTGATAGGTCTACCACCTCCACCCTTCAGTTGTTCAACAACCAATAATCTTCAAGGAATCGAGAGGTTGCTCCTCCACCCTAAACTTATCACATAGTGATTCCACTCTCAAAGGGACTCAAAAATCCACAGCCAAACCAAAATGAAACAAGCAAAGGAGACTCTAGAATGTTTTATCAAGACTCTAAGGGTGAAACCTCTACTCCAGGTTGTCAAGGGACTCTATAGAGAAATCCCATCTCCACTCTCCAACCCTCCAGGTATTCTGAAGTTTCCTGTAAAGACCCTTTAATACTAAAAAAAAATTAAATCATAAATACATTCAAAATACAGTCTACCACTTTATGTCTAGATAAACATATATGACAATCTACCACTTTATATCTGGATAAACATATGTGCCTTATAGTTAACTATCTTTCAAAATTTTATGAGTTAAGGTTTCTCATTAAAGGACTCCACTTTTTCCTTTATAAAAGGAACTAATCCATATTATTCTCTTTTATGAATATTGTATTTCTAAATCCCATTCCTAATGATGTTTTTCATCACATATTTGATTATATACATATAGATATGCATGTTTTACGCCTATATTTATATATAATAGATTTATACTACCAAAACTGTTTCCTTTAATTTACCCATTAGGGTTATAGGAAAGGGAACTTTTCTTTGTCAATCCCTAGGCTTTTGGTTTTGTTAACAACTTTGTTATTTAATATGTGGATATTATGATGGGGTTTACTGATCCAAGTGGATATTGGTGGCCACCCACTAATTCCACTTGGATCCCCTCTAGTGCTTCTTTCAGTTTTTTCAGTTTCCTTAATT
>APFE030213181.1:104418-143841 GCA_000404065.3 Pinus taeda | reverse complement strand
TTGTTTTTTGGTTTTGTTTTTGTTTTTTTGTTTTTTTTGTTTTGTTTTTTGTTTTTGTTTTGTTTTTTGTTTTTATTTATTTATTTATCAAAGAGAATTATTTAACCTTGACATTTAGATTCCTCTTTAAAATCATCTTTATGGTATTATTCTTACATATTATTGTAGGATTTGTTTTACTCCACCCTATTTTTGCTAAGTGAGCTTTTTAGTAACCCCTGGTTTGTCGTTGCTTTACCAGGAAAGAAACCAGGAATGATCTAACAATTAGATTAGGTGGAACATTTTACTTCAAACTCTGAGCAAAGCTACTATTTCGTTCATCATATCTCACAGGTATACTTAATAACCTTAGAAAATTCATTTTTTTATTTGTGGTTACTTTAGGTATTCCATATTAATAACACGTATCTGAATTTCTTTTCCACATTGGGAACAAATATTCTGCATTCTAATTTTTTGTGTACAAGGAAAATCTTTCTTCTGATACAAATTACAGTTATTATTCTATTATTATTTTTCTTTATTTTTTTAATTTTTAATTTTGTTAACCTATATGCCATGGAAACTACTATTTCTGGGAAAAATTCCCTTTTTATTTGCGAAAGGCATCAGAATCCAATTGAGGTCAAATCAACAAATTATGGTTTTGAACGTATCTCAAGATTATTATTTTTATTGAGTCCCTAATTATCTAGACTCATTATCATATGTGTTTATATATACATTTTTTGCAGTCTTATAAAGACTTATTCTTTTTATGAAAGAGATTTTCACAAGATTATATTTCTCATGTAAATTATGTTATTTTTATATGTTCACAAGATTTTTCTTCTAGGAAAGTTTATCTCACTCATTTATTTGCTATTAGAGAGTTACATTCTCGTTTATAATTTTCAATTACATTTGTAAAAGAAATTGTTTCTTATTTCTCGATGAATTTAAGCCATCCAGCTTTTTGCAACATTTCTTTGAGCTATGGGTATCCTTCCATGTACTTTGCTCCTACCGGTTTTTATTTGACAATTAGCCCCATGCCTTCTACTACGCAAAGGTCTCAACCTTCACAATTACCCTTCTCGGTTTTATGAAATGAATTTGTTGCGAATATGGTGAAAGGAACTACGGGTTTGTATGAAATGAATAGATGGTAGGGGTTCTAGAGACACATAAACAAGTATGTCATGTCATATTCATGACCATTAATAATCAATGTGGGAGTTAATTATGGACCGTTATGTGACAAAATATGGAGGATGTGGCGGATATGTATTATGATGGAGATTGCAATCAAATCAAATGATGATTCGCCAAGGAAACATATGAATATCCATATTATATATACTTTATGTTTTAACCTTGCTATTTAAAATAAATTTTTGCACTTTATCTTTTAGAACTTAACCTTTTTATTTGTTGTTTTCTTTGGTGTTGATCCGTAGGTATCCTTTTAGCATATTAGTCTTCAAAACAAGATTATTCAATTTCCTGCAATCATCATTTGTTTGTAAGTTGTATAATTATGCCAGAGCTGCTGAATGAGATATGGTAGCAAAATCAAATTAGCTGCAAAATGGAATTCGCTGCAGAACATGATAAAAATGAAGTATGGCTATGGAACGTGAATGTGAAATGAAATGGAAATGGAATATGCCAATGAAATGGAATGAAAGTGAAGCGAGATGGAATGAAACAGTAAAATAAAATGAAAATGGGGTGAGATGGAATGAGATTGTAAAATGAAATGAATTTGCAGATTATGAACTGCAAATGAATGTAGCTTTATGTCACTACTTATTACAGAAAGGAAATGGAAAATGTAGGATGTCAGAAATCTCTGATTTTCATCCTGTATTTTCTATATAAGTATGCCAATTAATGATTGGTTTTCATACTTATACATTTTATTATTATTATTATTATTATGGTTTTTTTTCTTATGTATATATATACATGAAAAATAAAAGCTAAGTTAGTGGAGAAGAAGAATTCTTCTTCACCAACTTCATTTCAATGTTATCTTGGAAAATATGGATAAAATCCTCTCTTGAAATTGGCTTATGATATATCTTCAACCAATGACCATTCACAAGAAGAAGTACCTTTCTTCATCTATTGTCCTTATTCTCACTGCTCCATTATTAAATACTTCTTCAATCTCATATGCCCCAAGCCAATGAGTCTGAAACTTCCCTCGAAAATATTTGAATTTTGAATCAAACAAAAGTGCCCAATCCCCTGCTTGAAACTTCTTCTCCTTGATATACCTATCATGCCATTTAGCCCTTTGCTGTTGGACTATACTAGTTCTTTCAACTGCATCTTTCCTGATTTCATCAAGATCATTGAGTTGCTCCAATCTATGTTTCTGTGCTTCTGATAAGTCCAGTCCCAATTGGACTGCCATCTTGAAGGTTTTGATTTGAAACTCTATAGGGAACAAGACTTGCTTCCCATAAACAAGCTCATAGGGAGTATGTTTTGTTATGTTCCTCCATGTAGTTCTATAGGCCCATAAGGCTTCAAGAAGCCTTTCTACCCAATCCCTTCTGTGTAGATTTATAGTCTTAGTGAGAATTCCTTCAATCACCTTATTGGTAGATTCAACTTGCCCATTTTCTTGTGGACGATAAGGAGTAGAATTTATGTGTTTGATCTTGTACTCTTCCACAAGCCTTTCTAGCATTTTAGATGTAAATTGAGATCCATGATCTATCACAATTTCTCTTGGAACACCAAAACAAGTGAAGATGTCCTCAAAAACAAAATTAACTACAGATTTTTCATTAGCAAAATGTAATTCTTTAGCCTCTACCCATTTAGTGACATAATCAGTGCATATCAAAATATACTTCTTTTGTTTAGATGGAGGATTAATTGGTCCAACAAAATACAAGGCCCATTTTTCAAAAGGTTCAATGAGTACCTGAGTTTGTAGTGGCATTTCATCTGAATGAACAGGTTTTGCCACCCTTTGGCAGCTATCACACCTTTTGACATAGTATTTGGCATCTCTGAAGATGGAGGGCCAATAATATCCTAAGTGAAGGATTTTATAGGCTATCCTCTTGTCAGCAAAGTGTCCACCACAAGGTTCATCATGACATGCCTTAAGAATTTCAAGCATTTCATCTTCTCATACACATCTTCTGATCATGAGATTTGGACCTGTTTTATACAATTCATTAGTAATCCATGAGTAACTTTCACTTGTTTAAATGATTTTTCTTTTCTCCTTAGGAAACAAATGTGAAGGTAATTTTCATTTTCCAGTGACTAAGTAATTGGAAATATATGCAAACCAAGGTGTCTAAGTAGTTACTGCAAAAAGATATTCATCAGGAAATTTATCTTCAATTGGAGTGTCATCTTTTATATTTTGAATTCTAGACAAGAAATCAACAACTGTGATTTGTTTTCCAGGTCTATCTAGAACAATGATGTTGAATTCTTGCAACAGTAATAACCATGTTGTAACTCTACCATTAGTAATAGAATTATTCATTAAGTACCTAATTGCAGAGTGATCTGTATGAATAAAGGTTTCATAGCCTGTTATGTAATGTCTGAACTTGTTGATAGCATGAACAATGACTAAGAATTCCTTTTCAATTATAGTGTAATTTAACTCAGTGGGAGTCAAATTCTTGCTTGTGTAATAGATGGCATAGGGGATCAAATATTTTTGTCCTAATACAACTCCCAAAGTTGTATCTGAAACATATGTTGAAATATGAAAAGGTAGTTTCCAATTTGGACCTCTTAAGATGGGTGCTTCAGAAATTTTTTCTTTTAAAGTCTCAAATGCTGACTAGAAATCAAGATTCCAATTGAATTCACAATCTTTGGTGAGTAATTTGAAGAGTGGAGATGCTATTTTAGTGAAATTTTCTATAAACCTTCTATAGTATCCTGTGAATCCTAGAAAACTTCTAATATCCTTTTGACAACTTGGAATCGATAGTTTAGAGATGACTTCAAGTTTAGATTTATTAACTTTAATTCCATCTCCTGAAATGTGAGTCTTAAAACAGTCCCTTCTATAAACATCATAAAACATTTTTCATGGCATAGTGAAAGATTTGCTCCCTTACATCTTTTAAGAACTTTTTCCAAATTTTCTAAAGCTTCTTCAAATGTATTCCCATAAATTGTAAAGTCATCCATATACACCTCTACACAATCATGTATTAGATCAAAAAAAAATCCCTAGTACTGCTCTTTGGAAAGTTGCAGGTGCATTTCACAATCCAAAAGGTAGGCATAAGTTCCCCATGGACAAGTGAATGTGGTTTTATATTGATCTTCAGGTGCTACCTGAATTTGAATGTAACCACTAAAACCGTCCAAAAATGAGAAATACTTCTTACCTGCTAATGTATCTAATGCTTGATCTATAAAGGGAAAAGGAAAATGATCTTTTAGGGTACCTTTATTCAATTCTCGATAATCAATACATACCCTCCATTTACCATTCCTTATAGGCACAATCACTAGAGGAGAAACCAACTGACTATCTGAAATTGGGTAAATGAAGTTTATATTCAACCATTTTTGCAACTCCTCTTTCAAAATTTCCTTAAGATTTGGATTCATCCTTCTTTGAGGTTGTCTGATAGGTTTACAATTTTCCTCAATGTAGATGTGATGTATACAAGTCTTAGGACTAATTCCTTTCATTTCAGTGTATTCCCATGCATATGCAGAAGAATATTGTTGTAATGTTTTGATTAGCTTTCCCTGTTGTAATTTTTCCAAGTTATAATCTATGTTTAATGTTTTCCCTGGAAATATTTCAACTATAATGCTACCAAATTCTTCCATAGAATAAAGAGACATCTACCAAGATGAGAAATAATCAATATTGGATTTTTCTTGAAATTGATCTTGTTCATATTCTAGAGATTATTCAAAATTTTCCATTATATTTAAGATTTGACTATCTTCACTAATGGTTGAAATAGTAAAGAGAGGTTGAATATAATTTTCATCATCAATCCATTCTTTGTCATCTATCTCTGTGATTGTTCTTGTTGGAGGATATAGAGTGAATTTCTTAATTGAGTTACCATCAGAGATATACATATCACTAGATCTACAGCTAATGAAAGCATAAGTTGTAGTTAGTCAAGGTCTTCCTAATATAAGTGGATGTCCTCCTAGATTGTTCTTAGGGTTTAAGATCATAAAATCAACAGGGTACTCCAAAGAGTCTAAGGACACTAAAATATCTTCTAACACACCATTTGGTTTGATTACAGATCTATCTGCCAATTGCAGTAATGTAGTTGTATAAAGAAGATTAGGAAGCTTGAGTTGTTCCATGGTTTTTTTGCTCATGATGTTTATTGTTGCTCCTAAATCAATCAATGTATTCGAAATTTCAACTCCATTGATATGTGTTTTTACAACTAGACTTCCTGGATCTACATATTTTTGTATGGAAAATTTTCCCATCATTATGTCTCCTATTTTTCTTGCTAGTTGAATTCTTTTTATTTCTTTTGGTTTTCTTCCTAGTTTCTTCATGCTCATCTCCTTTATTGTTTTATCTAGAATTGGAATCTCCTTAATGGCTTGTAACAAAGGGATTTTGATACAATTTAAATTCATCTAGAAAATCATAACTAGGCAACATAATATGCTTTTTTACTCCTCTATCAACTTGTAATCTTTTAGGAAAAGGAGGTGTAGAAGTAGATACTGGTGGTTGCTCTATGATAGGAGTTGAGTTTATTGGTTCTTTCTATTTTTCATTTTCAGTATTCTGGTTTTGAGATGTTCCTTCAAAACTTTTATTTGGCTGTAGAGAATCTTCCTCAAAATTGTCTTGTTCTTGAATAACTACAAAAGGCTTTTTCTTTTCTAATATCCTACCAAATCTCAGTTGGACATCATTGAGATCTAGAGGAGTGATCATATAAGTTGGAAATTGTTGTCTTCCACCATATAGGTATTCTGCGGGATTATTTTTGTTGGGTTTGGTTAATGGTTGGGCAGTACTTATTTGGTCTCTTGTGAAATGATGTGAAAGTTGGGATTTTGTTTTGATGTTGGGGCTATTGATTATTGAGGATTTTATTGGGAGGATATGGGAATATGATGGGGATATTGATAGTATTGAGAAATCTTCCATAGGGATTTTTCAATCCTTGAGCCCAAGGTTGGATTGAGTTGAGATTGAGGCCAAGGTTGTCTGGCCAAGAAATTCCAATTTTGGTGGAGGGCTGAATATAATTTGTGTTGTTTAAAACCCTGTTTCTGTGCCCCTACCAAGGTCTTATAGAGAAAAAGCAAAAGAGAATTCTTTTGGATTTGAAATTGTTCCTCTTGAAACACTTTAAGACTAGAAATTGAAGGACAACTTTGGTACTCATGGTTTTCTGAAAAAAATCACACAAGTCTTTCTATTGAATTTGATCAAAAGGCAATTTCTCTTAAAGGCATCTTCTTTTGCATTTTGGGATAGAAAATAGCTAAAGCATCAATCTTGTCTTTCTGCTTGTTTTTGTAAATTAAGAGTGTCCATCTGTTCACTAAGGCTCCCTAGAATATCTGTTTTAAATTCATCATGCATGTTTCCAATTTCTGCCTTGCTCACTGATCCAGTTGTAGATTTATTCACTCTAGCAAGAGAAGGATCTTTTGTACCTTTCCTAGTTTTGGATTTTCCTCTTGAGAGATGAACACATAATTCTCCAATGTCATTTAATGGGAGTTGAGAGATATCTCCCTTCCCCATCATGTTAAGGATGTCTATCCACTCATCTATAATGACTTTTAAAAAAAGAGCTTTTAAAGTATCTTGATCTAAGTTTTCCATTTTTTCTCTTTTTATGTTATAGTTGAATCTTTCAATTAAATCCTCCAAATTTTCATCCTCTCTTTTCATCATTTCAAACACTTCATCTTTGTGATTTATAGGCATGCAATAATCCAAATACCTGTCCAAAAATGCTTTCTTCATGTCATTCCATGTTCTAATAGACTGAATGACCAATCCCATGAACCATTTTAAAGTAGCTCCTTTCAATGTTGAAGGAAACAATTTGAGTTTTTGAGTCTTATAAATAATCATAAGTTCTGCACAAGACTTCAAATTCAAATAAAAGGGTTTCAGGATCTTCACTTTTTAATCCATGAAAATTTGGGAGGACAAAAGGTGAGATATTTTTCATTGTGGCATCTGTTTCTTCATCAACTATAGGGAATCCAAAAGAATTATCAACTTCCCTATTTCCTCTACCTTCTCCATCATTTCCTCTACCTCTTCCTCCTCGAAATAGTGTAAATTCTCCATTCAGAACTCCCTCTCCTTCTTCTTCTCTTCCTGCCATTATAGATTCTTCAGGGTTAATATAAGATTCAACCTGTAAGGTTAATTTCTCTTCCTCTAGTTCCTCTATCAATGGTATATGGAAGAAAGGTTCTACTTGTGCCTCTCCTTTCTAATTCTTCAGCTAAAATATGTTCCCCTGTAAAGGTGAAAAAGGCTACTCCTTCTGTTGGAGATCTAAGATTTTCTTCCTCTAGGACCACCTCAGTAGATGAAGTAGGAGATACTCTTAGTTGAATTTCTGACCTTAGAACTTCAGGAAGTCTATGGTTAGTGAAATGTGGAATATGAGTTTGAGATGGAGGCATATCTCTTCTTAGTCTTGGTGGAGTAAGTGGTATTGTAGGAATTAAACTCCCGCCTCTAGCTATGAATCTACCCCTAGAGTCTCTTTCTCTATGCATATAATTTTTTAGATGTAAGAGATGAGGTTACCTAATTACACTTCCTTGGAAACAACACCAAAATGTTTAGTCAATTTAGTGTCCTAAATTGCTTGCATAAATTATCAACTGAGGTTTGTAACCTGATGAAGTGTGGTGCACTATATGTGCTTAGTTAACCTTTCTCTTACTTTGTTGTTTTGTATTTTATGTTTTTTCTGGGGGGTTTCTGTTATTTGATGTCTAGGAATGTACAACCTGAAACTATGAGAAAATTTAAGTGAATCTAATGATTTTTTAAAGGAAAGGAAATGTTCCTAAGTTAATCTAATCTCATAAAAATGGACTAAGAATTGTTTGGCTAGTTAGAACCTAATAAAAAAAGAACATAGCATCTATATTATCTTATCATTAATCCTAATACATGGATCTAATTCTTAAAACCAAGAATGAAATTGATGCATAAGGTAACTCAGTAATTGCATTCATTAAACATTCAACCATTCAATTTTGGAGTATGATTAAATCAATCTCCTTGAAATAATTATTGGGAATATTAGTGATGCAAATAAGTGAGGATTTGAAAGAAAAAGGTAAAAGCATGTAAAACTAACTGTTATAAACAAATAATGTATTTTTGACTTTCTCCAACATTCAAATGTGAAGCATTACCCTCTTGAAGTGTTGTGCAAGAAATCAATTATACCTTAGTTCCTAAGTTCCTAGGAAAATAACAATGTGCTCAGTAAATTCAATCACTGTATGAATCAGACATTTAACCATTTAGTTTAGGATCATCATCATATTGAAATGGCTTCTCAAAACATCCATTAACACAGTTAATAGACAATTTTTTTCTAAGAAAATGAATGATAAAACAATAAGAAAACTAAGTAGCTTTGTATTCTTATTACTTCAATCTTGATTCAGTTTGGAAACAGAGCCATTTTTCTCCACAAGATATCTTAGAAGAAAAAGGACACACAGTTGTGATTTATCATTATGCTATTGATTAAAAACTGAAATGAAATATCATCCTAATTTAGAAAACGGAGTAATGGAAACTGAACTAAAAACAACAAATTAAAAACCTCCTTCAATGCAAGGGCCCTCTGCAACTGATGTGGCTAGAATGCTAGCTAGTTAAGGATGCACTTTAAACGATCATTGGAAACACGAAGTTTGTATTATGAAAAAAATGAAGTCTGAATAGAAAGTATCAATAAAAACTCTAAACTTAACGTAATTCCTTCTAACTTGTGTAACTTCTCTCGATTACATGCAACCGGTATTTAAAGGAAAATAGCATAATTGTTTATGAGATAAACTTGCTACAGGTGGCTAATTCAAATTAAATGTAACATGACTATTTATGATATAAACTTGCTACATGTGGCTAATTCGAATTGCAATAGGATTGTTTAAACTTTTAATTAGCTATAGGTGGCTAATTCGAATTAGATTTACAATAGAACTGTTAGACTCTTGATTAGCCACGAAAGAGCAAATCAAGAGTCCTAATGCTTTCGGATAACATACTTTGACTCCATCTTTGACCATGAATTTAGGATTGCTTTTCTATCGATCTGGACCGAGTGAATAGGATAGAATCCATGCGGAGATGATTCTAGAAATGCCCATGTGGCCTAATTCTTCATTTGACACCTGGAACCTGCCAAAACCTGAAAGTAGCTACAGAATCCATGATTAGCTGCAGAATAGGCTATGTTCTGTAGTTAATTTTCAAAAATCTATTCAAATATCAAGAACATGAAAATATAATACAGTGATCATTTTAATGCTTTCCTTAAGACAAAACCTAGCGTTTATCATTGATTGGGTTTGTAATATTATGAGAAAGTGAGGGAAAAAGGTGAGAAAAAATGTCAAGGAGAGTGTAATTATGAGGTTCAACACCTTCCATGAATGGTATCCTAGAGAGGGGTCTATACATCCATTCTATCCAGGACTTGGTCTAGTAGCTCTATAATTTGTGTTGAGTAAGGCACATTCTATCAAATATGTATGGTTTGAACTTATACCCCTACACTTCACACAAAGTTACACATTTTTTATATATATATACTCTTGTTATGAAGGTTCCTAAGCCTAGGATCCATATTATTTTTGTTGTCCTGGTGTTGGGGAAAAGGGATGAACCCTGCATGAAAGGATAGTTAAAGCTTTGGTGCTTAGATGTAATTGACACCTTGTCTAGAGGTGATCATATTCAGGTCTTTGTTAATATCCAATTTTCTTGGGGACCTTTTACAAGCTTTGCATCCTAGTCCATCATACGAACAGTGCCCGGGTAGGTGCACATGATGTCTTGTATGTTTACTAAAGGCATTGTGTTGCACTGTGGGAAGCAGTGTGATTCTTGTAGGCCTTTCAAGAATCACAAGTATATATCAGAAGGTATTTGACCACCATTGGTTTAGCTCCTTATCCCTAGAAAGAGAGTTATTATAGGTCCCAAAACTTATTTATTATGTTCCTATCAATAAGGCTCATGCTTGTATTCATAATTAAGGGAGGGAACCCCTATTCCGCGGAGGAATTCCGATCTCCTTATGGCCCTGTATGCACCATGTGTTTCATAGTGGATACCACAACCTTGCAGCACTTGGTACTTGAATGAGACTTGTATATCTCTATGTTGAGATCCGTCAGATCCAGGTCAAGTACTAGAGTTCTTAGGAGTTGCAGACCCTTGAGGGACTGGATGAGTAAGTCCCTGGCCTAAATGGACTAGTCCCTGATCATTTCTCTTTGCCACAGACACTGTGAATATGGTGAAGGTAACTCTAACATAATATCAGGAGGGATAACATTAGTGGGTACCTTAGAAACTCCATCGGTCATGATGGAACTCTCATGGAGGTCCATACGTTTATAGAACCACTGCAATCAGGCCAGAAGGAGAACCCATTTATGAACAACTCATAGCGCAATAAGGGAGAAAACCCTTATGAAAACCACTAGATGCAAGAGTGAACCTACTTCTCATGGCCTAGGTTTGGGCCAACAACTTTAATGTCGAGCTATGGGTGATACCTAGTTATGTGGGTGGCGTTGTTGTGATTCCATGCATAGTTTAAATTTATATCCTTAGTCAAATAGCCTTATCTGAATGGTTTGGAAAAATACCTCCTCGTGGAAGGAACGGGGTGAACTCTCTGGTTATAGCTTATCACCGGAGGAACATGTAGAAAGGCAACGTACACTAGAAGGTCCACCCCAGAGGAAAGCATGAAGGTGTGCACCAGGAGTTATAGCCAGGGTGACACTGGGAGTAATATCCAGGGTACACGAGTTATAGCCAGGCGTGACCGAGAGTTTCAGCAAGGGGCATATCGAGAGTTTCAGTCAAGGGCTACTGAGAGTTTTAGCTTGGGGTGCATCGGGAGTATCAACTGAGGAGCTACTAGGACTTTCGACTAGGGAAAAAACTGTGATTTTTAGTTGGGTTCACACCGAGAGTTATAGGTGGGGACCACTGGGAGTTATAGCTAGGGAAGACTAGGAGTTTTAGCTAGGGGTGCACTAAAAGTTTCAATCAAGGACACACTAGGATTTTTAGCTAGGGGTGACTCAAAGTTTCAATTGGGGTGCACTGGAATTTTTTCTGGGATGGTTTTCATCGGGGTGCACCAAGAGTTATAGTTGGGGGTGGAGCCAAGATCTAGCATGTAATGCATGAGTCGATAGGCAATACTAAGTTGTGATATGGCACTGAGAGGTCAACTACATGGTAGGTTCAATGACATGGCACCATATAATTCATCGGAAACATAAATGACCATAACTTTTGATCCAAGGGTCGAATTAAGGAAAAAATTTATATCACCAGATTCGTCTTGAAGAAGTGAAAACAATAGTGATACTTGCTCCTAGTTCTGAAGGAAATTTTATTTATTTATTTATCCCACCTCTCTAAATTTTTAGTAGGTAGATTGGAATAGCAAGTGCACACTTTCCACCAAGGCTAAAGTTGGGGGTTGTTTACAGGTGGTTTTAGAGCACCCAGGTTCAACACTTGGAATGGATGGGCTCTATCATGGGGTAAGTGACAAAAAAACCCCACAAGAAACCCCAAAAAAACCCCATATTATTACTATTGTGCCCCATAGAAGCCCACTATTGTTATTATTGTGTCCTTACATTATTATTGTTATGTTGGCTCTGATTATATTATGACCCCTTAGACTCCTATATATAGAAAGGATGTCTTTTCATTTGTATCATCCAAGAATTTTTCATTTGTGTAATGTAAAGGAGGTTGCCCCCTCGAAGAGGCTTATTTCTAAGGCGTTCATCTATCTTTTCTATCTTTTTGTGAGCTGGTTTCATAACAGGCTCAAGGGCATTTTTATTATTGAATAATAAGAGTAAACCCTAAACAACCAAAATCCGAACCCGAGGAGATGTAACACCAAGATTTTAAGGGCCCCGTTGGGGTGAGTTGGACAACCAACTTCTCGGGGTCGCGACTTGGTCATATTATCTCTGTTTGACCTGCATGATAGTCCATTGGAAAGATATCTATGAGGACTACGATGGAAAAGATGATTTTAGATAGAAAATCATTGGCGATAGATATCCCAAAAAACGTTGTTTAGTGCCTCAAAATGGCTCCGGAAGTTTAGGACCCCAAAAACTGCTAAAAATAGTAAACTGTGCTATAATTAAGGAAACTAAGAAACTGAAAGAAGCAATGGTGGGGGCCCAAGTGGAATTGGTGGGTGGCCACCAATATCCACCTGGATCATTCCTCCCCCCTTAGGAAGCAATGGTCCCCATTGCGTTGAGTTCCTCCATGAGATGAGGGAACTTCTGCTGAACTTGGTCCCTGGTGAGCCACTTGCCCTGGTGAAGGAGTTGGCCTGCTTTGACAACTCGATACAATTGGATATTCTACTGGCAAGTGTGCTTGATATGTTTTTCCATGATCCGATCAATTGCATCTTGTTCCATGCAATCGGGATTTAACTCTGTGGGTGTGAGTTGTTCTGTAATGTCGGATGTGTCTAGTAATGGTGGAAAGTATGGCCTAAGGTGGTCTACATTGAACACTGGGTGCAGTGCAAGGAATAGGGGAATGCTAAGCTCAAATGCATTGTCTCCCATAGCCTTGGTAATGGTGTAAGGACCATATTGGAGTGGTCTGAGTTTCCGATAGGCTCCAGTAAGGCGTTCCTTTTGCAAATGAAACCAGACTTTGTCGCCCACCTGAAACTTGTGTGGCACCCGATGTTGATCATGTCACTGCTTGTACTTGGCACTTGATTTCTACAGAATTTCATGGACCTACTAGCGAATATGTTGGATGTGCTCAATGAAGCTATTTTTCTTATCTGTTTTGGACTAGACATGAGCCGAATCTATGTGAGTAGCTGCAGCTGTCATGGCCACATCAATGTGACATAGTGGCTGGAATACCAAGCCCACTTGAAAAGGGTTGTGGCAAGTCGAGTTGTGGAGAGCCTGGTTGTAGCTATGTTGAATGTAGGGGAGCCTCTCGTCCCATGTGCGTTGATGCTTTGAGTTGTACATGTGCAGAATGTGTACGATCATTCTATTGATAACCTCTGTCTGACCATTAGTTTGAGGATGGAAAGTTGTGGACTTAGTGAGTTTGGTGTCCACCATCGACCAAAGACTGGACCAAAATGTACTGAGGAACTTGCTATCTCAATCTGAGATGATAGACTGTGGAATCCCAAAGTGTACCCACACTCGTTCAAAGAAGAGTTTAGCAGTGGCTTCTACTTTATATTCTTCTTGCAAGCCGCCATAATGGCCATCTTCGAGAACCTGTCGACGACCACAAAAACACAGTCATTTTTGTGCTTAGTGGAAGGAAGGCCTGACATGTAATCCATGGAGATGGATTCCCAAGGTTGACTAGGGTTAGGCAGCGAGGTATAGAGGCCTTGCTTCTTGATGGTTGGTTTGGCAATGGCACAGGCAGTGCATGATCTGATGTACTTCCCGACATCCTGTCGAAGATTCGGCCAATAGAAATACTTCTGCGATACTGCCACCATTTGTTCGACCCCGAAATTCCCAGCAGCCCAACTGTAGTGTGCTTCCCAAACCATCTTGGCATGATCACTTGAAGGAACACAAAGGTGACCCAGGTGGCATAACAAGGCATCTTGGAGGTGAAAATCTGGAACATGCTGACCCTCCAAGAGTGTCTGGTATGTGTGGCTGAATTTCAGGTTGCTTTTGTAGAGAAGTGGTGAATCAGAAGTCTCGTGCCCACAAGAGTTGAGCACAGTGGTTAACGCCATGATCGGTGGTTGACTGAGGCAATCTTCAACATTATTGGTGTTTCCCTTCTTATACTTGATATTCAAATGGAATTGTTGCAGGAATGTGGACCACTTTTGATGGCGATCATTCTACAATTTCCCTTGGGTCTATATGAACTGCAAGGGTCGGTGGTCTATGTGGCTGACCATTTCCTTCCCCAAAATTTAATGCTTCCATTGTCAGTAGGCCTACACAATGGAATACATCTCTTTGTCACAAGTGGGATACTTCCAGACTGTTTCTAAAAGTGTCTCACTGTGATATGCCCGTGTTGAGTAAGGACTGCCCCAATAGCATAGTCAAAGGCATCTTTCTTGACCTCAAATGGTTGTTGCAAGTCTGGTAATGTGAGAACTAGTGCCGAGCAGAGGTGATCTTTCAACTCTGTGAATGCCTTTTGTTGAGATTCGGACCAAAAGAATCTTTTTTCGCTCCTTCCTTGGTGACTTGACTCAAGGGCTAAGTGATAAGAGAAAATCACAACACGAACCTGCGGTAGAAGTTGGCAAGGCCTAGAAAGCTGCGAAGCTCTGTCAAAGTGGTTGGAGATGGCAAATCCTGAATGACTTGGATCTTGGTTGGATCCACATGCACCCCCTGTTCATCAATAATGTATCCCAGATACTGAACCTGGGTCATGCCAAAAGTGCATTTCTCCAAATTGGCACATAACTTGTGTTGCCGCAGTGTTTGAAGAACCTATCAGATGTGGTGGAGGTGCTCTTCCCAACTCTTGCTGAAGATCAAGATTTCATCCAAGTATACCACTACAAATGAGTTGGTGAATGGTCGCAAGATGTCATCCATTAGCCTTATGAAGGTTGCAAGAGCATTCGTCAACCCAAAAGGCATAACCAACCATTCGAAAAGGCCCTCCTTGGCTTTGAAGGTAGTCCTCCACACATCAGAGGGTTCGATTGGTACCTGGTGATATTCTGACTTCAAATTGATCTTGATAAAATATTTTTCCCCCTTTATTTGGTGCAAGAGGTCAACAATCCGTGGGATTGGGTACCTATTACGAATAGTGATCTTATTCAACGCCCGATAGTTAATACGGAGTCTCCAGGTCCCATCCTTCTTCTGTACCAACACAATCGGGCTCCCATAGGGCGATGAACTTGGATGGATGTGACCTTTTTGTAGCAGCTCTTGAATCTACCTCTTGATTTCATCGTTCTCCAGAACGGAGCGCCGATAGATTGGTCTATTGGGTAGTGGCACACCTGGGGTCAAATCAATGGAGTGTTTGACCTGACAGTGCAGAGGAACCCCTACAGGGGAGGTTAAGATGTCCTCGTACTCTTTGACAACCTTGTACATCTGTAGTTGTCGTACGTAGGGGCCCTATTTGGAGGTCATGGCCACCATCTTTTTCTTTCCTTGAGGGCGTATCATCAGGAAAAGAAATTTCCCCTTTGGAAATAAGCTTACTACATTGTTTTGCAGTAACAAAAGAGATGGCGGTAGACGGTGCTACCTCTAGTATCCTGTACAACTTATTTCCAAAGTAACAATAACAACACAGGGCCTTGATTCATACACAGCATGTCACTTCCACAAGTATGGTTGTCCTAACAATACATCACAAAATTCAAGGGGAGCAATGTCACACAATACCTCATCTGTGAAGGGCTTGATGTTGTATGGAAGGTGACACTGTTGGCTCACGCGAAGATCCTGTCCTTGGTGAAGCCACCCGATGGTGTACGGTTGTGGATGTGTTGTGGTCAATAAGCCCAGCTGCTTCACGACCTTAGCCAAAATGAGGATCTTTTGGCTCCTATTATCGACAATGAACTGTAGCGGGGAGCCCTTTACCCACATCTGGGAGTGGAAGAGATGCTCCTCCTCCTCTGGATCTTCGGGTTCCTCCTTCTAGATCTTCATGGTGGCAATAGTGGCGTTGGGTTCGGCATGGATAATTTGCTTCTCTTTATCATTCCCCTTATCAGGTTCTGACTCAGAGTTGGAACATGCATCTGATTCTGAAACCTTTAGCTTGGCCACCAGTGACTGCTTGGCTGGACACTCACTTGTGTTGTGAGTGGAGCTCTTATGGAACTCACACCACTTTCCTGTGTCCTTTTTCAGCTTAACGACACTATTCTTTGCTTGTAGCTTTGGAGGGTTGTCTTGGGCCACCCCGCCTTGGATTTTTCCTTTGTTCTAACATTTGGAGGCACCTTTCCTTTGTTTTGGATTCACAGATCCAAAGTCTCGCTTCTTCTATTTAAACTTTTGCTCGACCTTGATGGCATACCGGTATGCCGTGCCGAGCAAGGAGATGTTCAGGAATTCTATTTCTCCCTGGATGTACTTGTCCAGGAAGCCACGCTATTTGAGTACCAAATGCTTCTCTGTATCCTTGATACCCAACTTTGTGCGAAGGGTATGGAAAATATTCGTAAACTCCAGCACATCTTGGTCCCTTCCCTACCACAGCATGGTCCACTTTATGTATTGATCCTCATAGCTTCCAACAGGGTAGTACTGCTCCTTGATGGCATCCTAGAATGAATTCCATGTGGATGCGACTGAAAATAGTCAGCTTGTACTTTCATCCTTCTGCTCGCAGTAGGTTTCCCACCAATCCTTGACATGGGGGGCTACTTTGAGAAGAGCGAAAATAATATTTTCTTGACTGGAAAAATCATGAATAGAAAAATAACCCTCTAACACATTTAACCATTTATCGATGGCATATGCATCTATCTGACCCTCGAATATGGGGATTTCAAAATTAACATGTAACTTAAACAATGTGGCATTTCCAGAGTTGTTGTTGGAAGCCTATGCGTCGCCCCTGGTAGCCGCTAAGGGATTTGGGCAAAGTTTTCCATCATCGTGTTCCTTTGTCACTCAAGGGCTTCCTTGGGCAAGATTTTGGTAGGATCTCCTGCCCCCTCATCTTTCTTTCCATCTGCCATGGGAGGCCGTCGAGATTTGCGAGGTTGGGCTTGCAAAGGTTCGACCAGTTCAAGCCCTAACTCCTTATATCCTGACCTCGTTGGGGACATGCAAAGAAAAAAAGAGAAGAAAAGAAGATCGCTCTGATACCACTGATCCAGATTTAAACAAGAACGCAACAAATTATAGATATAACCATAAACACAGAGATGTAGTGGAAATAATACTTCATTTCATTAATGTAAAATACTGAAATATGCTTATAAATAGGAATGGAAATAAACCAGCTAGGGCCATGGTAGCTTATATTTGAGAAGAGATGTGGTGGCTACATGCCTCTGAACTATCTTACAATGAGGCTCAAGGGCCTTTTTATTATTGAAAAATAAGATGAAACCCTAAACAACCAAAACCCTAACCCGAGGAGATGTAACAACAAGAGTTTATGGGCCCCATTGGGGTGAGTTGGACAGCCAACTTCACAGGGTCATGACTTGGTCATATTATCTCTATTTGGCGCGCATGATAGCCCGTTGGAAAGATCTCTCTGAGAACTACGATGGAAAATCTGATTTTAGATAGAAAATCATTGGCAGTAGATTTCCCAAAAAACATCGTTTAATGCCTCAAAACGGCTTCGAAATTTTAGGACCCGAAAAACTGCTAAAAATAGTAAACTGTGCTATAATTAAGGAAACTGAAAAACTGAAAGAAGCAATGGTGGGGGTCCAAGTGGAATTCTTTGGCGGCCACCAATATCCACTTGGATCATGAACTTATACAAAGTTATCATATGTTTCCACATAGTCATCATTGAGTCGTGCTTTTGTTCAAGGGAAGTAAACCTGAGTCGGCATCTCCACGGTGTCTCTTGACCTATTTTTCAGTTGGCCATCCCTAGTTGTCAGGGTCTTCTTTGTCATCACATTAGTTATATTGGTCCTTTTCTCTTGCCAATTTAAGAAGGTCTCTATTGACTTCTTGCTGGAGGGTCTTGTCCTTATTGACGATGACATATTGCTCTGAGGGCAGGCCTAGAGCCACACCCTGGCTTTATTTTCATTATTGATAGGTCACCTTGTGCTTAGCATCGATCAGTATCAAGGGTCTTTGACTGAGTGGTTTCCCTTGAGTTCGACATCAACTTTTAGTATCACACATTGGTATTCATGCAGTGCCTTGGTTTCCGTTTGACCCTATTAGTGGATTCCTTGCCTCTGTGTCAGCTTTCATTATTGGTTGGTTCAGAGGGTTTCTATCGTGAGCTAGCTACATCTTGTGTACACTGGAAATGTGCTTTGGTTGGGTTACTACATCTTTTCTCATCTGATTCCTTCCACATTATTCGCCTACGGGTTACACTCGCGCTAGATTGATGAAGGATGCCTTAATGTCTTCCTTCTAGCGGATCTTTTCCTATCGACAATAGCTCATTGCTCTTGGGCAAAGATCTAGATTCCATTTGGTAGTACCTTGGGGTTTGCAGTCATCAATGGTAGATTCCTTCACTATCGATAGTGGGAAACCATCATTGTCCCCAGATTGATAGATTCTTCTAGGTGTTCGACCTCAAATCATTCATTCGCACTTGTTAGATTGTACTGGGTACCTTGACTCTCATTATCATTATCGATGAGTAGGCTTGTGTTTGTTAACGATATACATCAATGACTGGTAATCAAACAATTTCTCACATGGTCAACTTCAGATCATTTATTCCCATTGTGTATAAATGTACCACGGTGGTTGGTGAAGAAGTCGGGTTGCATCAGCATTCTTTGGTTGACTTGTCAGTTGCTCCTGTTGCTACTAGTCGACACCATCCACATTATATGTTGCTGTCCTTCACAGCGACATCTTATATGCTAGAATCTGAGTTGCGATGTAATATCATCTTATTCCATCATGTTAATTTAGTACTATTGGGATCAGTTTTTGACATCAGTGATCAGCTTCATCTTTCAGCTTCATTGATCATCTTCTTATATGTGATATTCAGACATGTACTTGTTCGATCATGATAAGATGATCCATTATGTACTTTTGGTTCTTTATACTTGTATACATAATGGATCCGCTTGTACTTGATATGCAGACATGCTTTACTTTCTCTAAGCATGGGTATTCCCGCCTCAGACAACTATTTCTTTATGATCTCTTTTTGATGGCTTGGCAGGCTAAAATTTGGTGAAGGCCTTCTTAGTTTTCGACAGGTTTCCTTTCCATATACTTAATACATTTCGGCCATCATGTACCCCTTCTAACCTATTATATTAGGGGGCATCTGTTATAGCTCCAAATATCACCCTTGGTATTTTTGATGCTTGGTTTATGGCCTAGGGCAACCCCTCCTTCCAGACTTGGTCCAAATATTCTAAAAATAGTGTTTTACTCCCCGTACGCTACTTTGACCTGTGATAAAAGCGTGTACATGAAAGTTAGTCAATACCAAACCCACGTATATGTGTTAAAACACTTTAAAAAATTAAATTTCCTTAACTATGGGTGGAGTTCACGGGTTTTACCTGTTGATTACCTCCTAGTGCCCATGGCCCAACTGTTTCCCAAATAAAAAACTAATTGGGAGAAGTATAAATAGACTTCTATGGGAAGGCCTTAAGGAGGAGAGAAGAGATAGAATTACTATACTGAGATTATTCCCTAATCAATTCTGAAGTATCCTTGTGCTTCAAGCACTTATCCAAGTTCAGGAAACCCTTGTTTCCTTAAGTGTTGATATTCTCCCACTTGCTTGAGATACCATGGTATTGGTTATGGAAGGATGTTGTTGAAGACTAGGACTAGACTGACCTGGAGGATGGTTCCACTTGGAGCCGGAAGAAGAAGACTCAGGTGAACACTCTCCGTGTTTATTATAGTTTTCTACAATAAAAAGAAACGATGTCTTGTTCTTGAGATTGACCTTTTTTATGCATCAGATGTTGTTGTAATTCATGTATGAATGATTATTTTGATGTATAACTAGCCATTTGCTTATATGATATAAAGTTGATTTCATTAAAATGGTTTATCTATATGATGTTATGTATGTTTGGATTGATTGATTTGCAAATTCGAAGATCATCGGGAGTTGCAGAGGGTCTGAATTCTACTGGGACTACCCAAACAAAGGACATCTAGGTATGTTCATTCGTGCATAGTTTGTTTATTTAAGCATGTTGCCTGAGTTGTATGCGTGTTTCGTGTTGTAGATTACTCTTGCCTTGTTGGGGTTCTAACCCAAAGCCTTAGGGTACTTATTCCCGTAACATGTCTGACGACACACAGTGCAGCGACCGGGTCATGATGTTGCAATTTAGCATAGCTACTTCATGTAACCGATTCTGCTAGTATTCTCTTTCTTTGTCGGAGTTCGAAGTGCAGGAACTCTCGCGATCCATGTAATCCATCCATCCATGGTGGGATTCACCCAATCTTGGTCTTGCATTCTTATTTTATAGATACATTCCAGGGCGTCATCACTCTCATAATCACAAAAAGGTTCAGTATAACGTGATCCTTCAGTAGGATCAAGGGGTACTTGATCCGAATTGGATCCATAAAGAATGATTAACAGAGCCATGGTTGTATGAGGTGGAGACAGACTTCAAAACATTTAAAACAATGATCATGAACACCTCTAAACCAATGGAAATGGCAGCCAACATGGAACCTTGAGGACCTCGGCCAAAGCACGCTGACCGAGGCCCATGGAGACTGCATGGGAGGCAAAATTAGCCCCTGGGAGGCCTAGATTGGGAAACAGGGGCAGTTTTTGATGTGCGATTAGCACTTAGGCGCATCGCTAGGTGAAAAACCTCAAATTGGAGAAGCCCCGAGTGCTTAGTCACATGAGAGCCGGGAAAACCATGGGATAAAAGGCTAAGAGCTAACGGCGGGACCCACTCCAAAACCGGCGATATTAATCGGGGGCATCCATTAGCGGTAAGCAATTTTGAAGGAAAAGGAGCAATTCCACTTAGCGCCCAATGCATGGCAAGCAGAGGAGAGAGAAAAGTGCCACTCATCATGCACTAACAGTCTAGCTTGTCAATCACATGGGATGAACAAATGGCATCAAATCTAGGGGCTCTAGATCTGACGGCTGAGATCACACCTGATGGAGAAGACGGAATTGACAAGGAAATAAGCCATGATTTAGAATAATTTGAAGTCTGAATTGACTACCACAGTGGCAAATGAATCATTCCATAACGTAACTAAAGAAACGAACCTACGAGGCAAGCTGGCGTAGTTTGCAAGAGGACAAGTGGCCATCCCTGTGAGTCTAATGATGATGCCGAGAACAAGGAACTCCAAGCGCAGCTGCAAGCAGGCGAATCGATGGAGGAAGAAGAGGAAACGAACCGCCATGAGCTCGAATGATTTAAAGCCATAAATAGAGAATAGAAAACACACACCCAGAGAGGAAGACAGAAACCAAAAAAGAGAAGAACCAGTGAAGCAAAAAGCAAAAGGAAGGTAGAGGGCTGAGCTGACCAAGGGTAGTGTCAAGCACCAGAGAGCTTGAGAGATTCAAGCCATCCCTAAGCGGATCTTTCAGACCAAAGAGGTCAAAGAGCTAGCAAGGAAAAGATTTTGTGTACACCAGTGGCTTGGGGAATCCAAGAACCACCCTGCCAAGCCAATCTGTTTCAGGAGACTCATATTGAGCTCCTTCATTGTAATTCTCTGCTTCAAGACACAATAAAAGAAGGCCACCAATAAGAGCTGGACCGAAGATGTAGCCCTGGAGGATAGGGTGAACTCCTTGTTAAATTCTTGTGTTCTTGTATTTGCTTACTATGTTTCTCTGTTGTTTTCCATTTCAAGTGTCTATGTATTTGCAATCTGATCGATCTGTTGCTTAAATAACATAAACACACACACCAACATATGAGTCTATAATACCTTCATTTAATAAATCTTTAACTGAGGTCACTCATAGGGTGATTATCAGATCAAGTGGTATCAGAGCTCTAGGTTGTAAGGTTAAACAAGCTTGTGTTGGTTTAGCTGTTGAATGCTCACTAGATCAGAGCTCAAATTAGGAGAACGAGAGTTGGTCGAAACTAATCCTGAAATTGGGAGAGTCTATCCTCGGAAGACAATGTCAGAGGAAGGTTCTATGGCACTAGATCCTCAATTCATAAAGAGTTTCCTAGCTATAAATTCTATGGTAGAAGAAATGTGTAGGGACTTTAGAAAGCATAAGGACGAAGATTCATCAGGTTATAAACAAGATAAAGAAGAATATGAGTCGCATTCCCGTGACCACTCAAAAGAAAAAGGGAAAGAGGAAAGATTTCTCACACATCCTAATAGCCCTGTGCATAATAAGAAAGCATCTTTGATCAAGCTACATGTTAAATTTGACTTGCCTCTATATGATGGAGAGCTAAATACTGAAAAATTAGACAATTGGATTAGACAAATTGATGTGTATTGCAGAGTTCAAAACATTGACTCAGACAAGAGCAAAATTCAGTGGGCAACCCTATGCCTAGGAGGCACTGCCTTAGTTTGGTGGGAAGGAAGAACCCAAGCTAACATGAAAAGACATGGGAATACTATCTCTGTCTGGAATGACTTTGTTTTTGCAATCAAGAAGCAGTTCTATCCATTGGCCTACATGCAACAAGCCATGATGATTTGGCAAACTCCTCGGCAGTCGAAAGGGCAAAGTGTTCAAGGGTACACTCAAGAATTTAGAAAGAGAGCATTGATTCTAGGGATCTCATTAGACTCACCAGAGACTCTTTTGAAGTACATTGGTTGTCTACACAACTACATGAGGCATACCATCCTCATGTTTAATCCCACGAGTATACATGAGGTATCTATACAAGCTACTCATCTAGAAGCTAGAGGAAAGAATGGAAATCCAAAAGTTGGGGGACCATCCCAACCCACTGCAAGCAAGAGCATAGAGAAAAGAAAGCAGAAGTGGAAAGCAAGCAAGGCTAACACTGCACAGAAAGGCAAAGCTTCATGCACTCACTGTAAAAAGGAGGGGCATGATGATGAGCACTGTTGGATTCTGCATCCAGAGCTGAGACCTACGAAGTCCAAGGGAAAGAAGAAGAAGACTGCTGCAGCTATTTAGAAAGACTTGGGGTCAGACTTGGGAGATGAAACAATCATTGCAGCCACAAGTATAAAAGGTAAGAATTCTGAAGCATCTACTAATAATTATGCTCAAAATATAATTGATGAAGAACATGAGAGAAAAAGACATGAGCTTTTCCATATTCGAGTTATTTCCAAACATCAAAAGATTGATACTTTGTTTGATAGTGGCTCACAAGTAAATTTGATTTCTTAAGCAATTGTAAAGAAATTGGGATTAGAAACTACACCTCATAAGAAACCATACCCATTAGGATGGCTGAATGATAAAGCACAACTACAAGTGACTAGACAGTGCAAACTCAAGTTTTCTTTTGGGTCAGCATTTATAGATGAGGTTGAGTTAGACATAATTCCTTTGGATATATGTGGAATTGTTTTAGGAAGTCCTTACTTGAATGATAGAAAAGCCATTTTCTATAGAGCTAAGGACAAGTATCTACTTGTTAAAGATGGAATCAAATACTTTGTAAGAGCTCACAAGCTCAAGAATAATTATACTCTCATAAATTTCGGGCAGATGAAAAGAATGATGAATTCATGTAAACAATTCTTACTAATGGTTTTAAAGGAAAAGAAACCTGATAAAACCAATGTATTTGAGGGCTGTAATGCTAAGTAGCAAGTTGATATAGAAAAGATTGTTTCAGAGTATGATGTCTTATTTTAGGAACCTAAAGGTCTGCCACCCAAAAAGGAAATAGTACATGATATTATTTTGCAGCAAGATGTTCCATTGCCTAACATTGGAATGTATAGGTTGTCTGCTTTAGAGAATGTTGAAATTAAGAAGCAGGTGCAGGAGCTACTCGAGAAGGGGTTCATCAGGCCTAACACATCACCATGTGGGTCACCAATCGTTTTGGTGAGAAAGAAATATCGCTCGTGGATAATATGCATTGACTACCGAGCATTGAATAAGATAACAATCAAAAATCGTTATCCCCTTCCTCACATAGATGATCTTTTAGATCAATTGAAGGAAGTTGTTTATTTCACCAAGCTAGATTTGCATAGTGGTTACCATCAGATCAGAGTTGCAAAGCAAGATGCATGGAAGATTGCTTTCAAAACCAAGCATCGATTGTATGAGTGGCTGGTTATGCCTGTTGGCTTGACCAATTCCCCAGCTACTTTCATGAGATTAATGAATGATGTACTCAAGCATTTTCTTGATGATTTTGTTATTGTGTATCTGGATGACATTCTGATTTTTAGTAAAACATGGGAAGAACACTTAAATCATGTTAAGCGGACATTAGATGTTTTGAAAAGATAAAAAATTTATGTTAAACTCTCAGAATGTGAATTTGGAAAAACATCTCTAAATTATTTGGGTCATATAGTAGGGGGTGGTGAATTGAAAATAGATCCCTCTAAAGTGGAAATCACTGTAAATTGGCCTAAACCCAAGTTTGCTACAGAAGTGAGAAGCTTCTTAGGAGCAGCACAATATTGGAGGAAGTCTAATTTTTCCTCAATTGTAGCTCCCTTACATGCTTTGACAGGGTTGAACAAGGTGTTTCAGTGGGGAGGCAAACATCAGAAAGCCTTCGACACCTTAAAAGAAAAGATTAGTATAGCACCTGTACTAGCACTGCCTGATCTACAAAGACTGTTTGAGATCCAAACGGATGCCAGTGACTATGCCATGGGAGCAGTGTTGATACAGCATGGTAAACCCATATGTTGTCATTCTGAGACTTTTAATCCTATAGTAGTTAACTATCCTACATATGATAAAGAATTGTATGCATTAGCTCAGAGTGTGAAAAAGTGGAAACATTACTTAATGGGCAAAGAGACAGTGATACATACTGATCATCAACCACTTCAATATCTACACTCCCAAACTAAGTTGTAGCAATTAAGACATTACAGATGGATGGGTTTTCTACAATAGTTTCATTTAGTCATCAAATATAAAAAGAGCATACATAACAAAGTTGCAGACATGTTATCTAGACCCATTATAAATGCATCTACTATAATTAAGCATAATTCTGTACTACATGAAAGCTGCATTGAACAATATGCTAGAGATATAGATTTTAGAGATGTATATGCAACTTTGAGTCGAGGAAAGAGAGTAGAAGAATTAGATTATCATGTAAAGGACCGACTCCTATATCACTGTGGGAAACTCTGCATTCCACAAACTGAGAGAGTAAAGATAGTTAGAGAAGCACACACTTGTCTGATATCAGGTCACTTTGGGGTAAGTAAAATAGTTTCATAGCTGCAAATATTTTTTTATTGGACGAAAATGAATGAGATAATTTCTAAATATGTAAGAGGGTGTACTATGTGTGCTAAAATCAAGCCCAGCAATAGAAAACTAGGCTTGTACACTCCATTACCAATTCCTTCTCACCCTTGGGAAAGTATTTCCATGGACTTTGTTGGAGGACTGCCTAAATCTAGGAGAGGTCATGATTATCTATATGTGGTTGTGGATAGGTTCAGAAAAATGTGTATTTTGATACCTTGTAATAAACAAATTATAGCAGAACAAACTGCAAAACTATTCTTTGAACATGTATGGGTTCATTTTGGATTACCCACTTCTATTGCATCTGATCAAGACACTCGATTTGTGGGGAAGTTTTGGCCAATTCTATGGGAGCTGATGGACACCCAACTGAAGAAAAGAACAATATTTCATCCACAAACTGACGACCAGATAAAAGTAGTTAACAGGACAATGATCCAGTTACTCAGAGGATATTGCAGCAAACATCCTAAGCTTTGGGATGAACATTTGTGTTATGTGCAACATGCTTACAACAGAGCAAAACACTCTTCTACACAGAGATCTCCTTTTGAGACTTGTTTTGGTTTCATACCAAGGTCTCCTTTGGATTTTGTCTTTGGTAAAGATACCACAGTTGATGGACACAGTGATGTGGGAAAGGCAACTAAGTTCATTGAACAGATCCAGGAGATCCACCAGGAAGCATAAGAACAACTAGAAAAAATCCATGCCAAATACAAGGCAAGGCATGACAAGCATCAGATGGAGCATAGTTTTCAAGTTGGAGACTAGGTCTGGCTGTATATCAGCAAGGAAAGGATGCAAGGTGAAGGTAAAAAGCTAAAGCCTATCAGGTATGGACCTTTTAGGATACTTGAGAAGATTGGGGAAAATGATTTTTGCCTTGATCTACCAGCTTACATGCACATCTACTCATTTGTAAATGCATATTGCTTGAGATTGTTTGAACCTTCTCTAATTGAAGATCCTGAAGAGCAAAGTCAATTGCCTTCTATTGATGACCTGCTACCTGAATATTTGAATGAATTGCATGAAGACATAGTGCTAGACAGGAAGGTGAGGATGATGCGCAAAGGAGATGTTGAGTACCTCAGAATTGGACTCAAAGGTTCGAAGCCAAGCAGTGAAAAGTGGATTGAGATTGGGCAAGTGAGACAGAAATACCCTCACTTAGTCAATGCTTGAAAGAAAACCAACTTTTGGTGGTCCAAAAGCTTTTCAGTGGGAAGGCCATGATCCGAATTGGATCCATAAAGAATGATTAACAGAGCCATGGTTGTACCAGGTCAGGACAGACTTCAAAAGATTTAAAACAATGATCAAGAACACCTTTAAACTAGTGGCAATGGCAGCCAACATGGAACGATGAGGACCTCGGCCAAAATGCACTGACCGAGGCCCATGGAGACTACGCGGGAGGAAAACTAGCCCCTGGGAGGCTTGAATCGGCAAACAGAGGCAGTTTTTGATGCACGATTAGTGCTTACTGGGTGAAAAACCTCAAAATTGGAGAAGCCCTAAGCACTTGGTCGCATGAGAGCTAGGAAAACCATGGGATAAAAGGCTAAGAGCTAACAGCGGGACCTGCTCCAAAACCGACAGTATTGATCGGTGGCATCCATGGGAGGTAAGCAGCTTTGAAGGAAAAGGAGCGATTCCACTCAGCACCTGACGCGTGGCAAGTGAAGGAGAGAGAAAACTACTGCTCATCGCGTGCTAACGGTCGAGCTAGTTAACCACGCAGGATGAGCGAATGGCGTCAAATATGGGGGCTCCAAATCTAACGGCTGAGATCACGCTCGATGGAGAATATGGAATTGACGAGGAAATAAGCCACAATTTAGAAGAATTTGAAGTTTGAATTGACTGCGATGGTGGCAAATGAATCATTCCATAATGTAACTGAAGAAACGAACCAACAAGGTAAGCTAGCACAGTTCACAGGAGGACAAGTGGCCATCCCTGTGAGTCTGATGATGACACCGAGAACAAGGAACTCCAAGCGTAGTTGCAAGCAGGTGAATCGAAGAAGGCGGAAGAGGAAACAAACCGGCATGAGCTCGAATGATTTAAATCCATAAATAGAGAATAGAAAACACACACCCAGAGAGGAAGACAGAAACTAGAAAAGACAAGAACCAGTGAAGCAAAAAGCAGAAAGAAGGCAGAGGGTCAAGCTGACAAAGGGTAGCGTGGAGCACCAGATATCTTGCAAGATTCAAGCCATCCCTAAGAGGATCTGTCAGAATAGAGAGATCAAAGAGCTGACAAGGAAAAGAGTCTGTGTACTCCAGTGGCTTGGGGAATCCAAGAACCACCCTGCCAAGCCAATTTGTTTTAGGAGACTCATATTGAGCTCCTTCATTGTAATTCTCTGCTTCAAGACACAATAAAAGAAGGCCACCACTAAGAGCTAGACCGGAGATGTAGCCCTGGAGAATAGGGTGAACTCCTTGTTAAATTGTTGTGTTCTTGTATTTGCTTATTTTGTTTCTATGTTGTTTTCCATTTCAAGTGTCTATGTATTTGCAATCTGATCGATCCGTTGCTTAAGTAACATATACACACACACCACATATGAGTCTGTAATACCTTCATTTAATAAATCTTTAACTAAGGTCACTCATAGGGTGATTATCATATCAGTACTATTACGTGCAATGATTTCTTCACAAAGATCATCTTTCACTTCTTCATATTGATTACCCCGTTCATATCAATAGCCCAGTCAATTCCCAAAAGCGCAGGATAGGGATTGTTTTCATCCACCATCTCTATTACTTCAAAGTTAGCCAGCGCGCTCGCTCCTTCAATATCCATGGTCACCCCTTGCAGCCGCCTCATGGGGATGATCTTCTGTTGATTCGTCATCCTTAGATAAATCAGAGACCATTACAACATAGGTCTCCCCATTCATTCCCAAGTCCGCTTTGGTAGGACATTTGCATCTGACCTCAGGTCCAAAATGACCTGATCCATTTCATACTCTCCTATTTGTGCAGTTAGTATCATCTCTCGTCCCGTCCTTGTTTTATGCTTGCCAACATTTTGTACTACGCGCGGTTCACCTAACGTGGTTCCAACTCATCTATTGATGAGTTTTTATAACCCTTTCACAGCCTTATTATCACGCAATAACTTCATACAGGTTTCCAGGAAAGTTGTGAGCATAGAGGGGTCCATCTACTGCTCAAGCTTATCCTTATTTCCTGAGGTTGAGGCCTTAACGAAGCTCTTCTTAGCTTCCATGAAGGTTTCACAAGCGTGCTCCAAATCGAACTCAACCTCCTTTGTCGGGGCTTTGTGAACCCATGTACTATCTTCTCGTTGTTCCCCCTTGTCATCTCCTATTGTGATTCCACTTTTGAGCACTATATTTACGTTTGGATCTTCCTCACACAGCTCAGACCTCATCATCTGCAGGTTCTGAGTCAGCAAAGGTGGTAGTACCCCTTTGTCACATATCCTAGCTATCAGCATAGGACAGTCTTCTGTTTCATGATCAAACAATGTGCAATACTTGCATGAGGGATGCGTTGGATTAGTGTAATCGCGGGCACAGTGTCCTAGTCCTCCGCAATTGTAGCAAATCAATTAACATTGACCTCTACCAAGTCCCCCTCCACCTCGGCCTCTCCCGCACCCTTGAAATCTTGTCTGTGCTATCCCTGTGCTCTGGTCAAGGGGCTGTGTTTCAGCCTAAACCCTATAGGTGGGAGTTCTATCCATCATCAGTTCATATCTCCTACAAGTATGCTCATCGTGCCCTACCGACCTACAAAAGTTGCAGAGCAGTTGTTGCGGTGTCTATACGAACTTCTGTAGCAAGTGACAGTTATCTGTGACGTGTTTTCTAGCTACCTAGCAAATAGCACACCATAATGTAGACCCCGCCTTAGGTCCTGCTTGAGCTTCTGGCCTTAAAGGCATCAGTCCTCCTCTTGCAATATAGTTTGCAAAGATCAGGTAATGGTCTTTGTCATGACCCTGACTCTTGAATTTCAAGCACCATACCTCCTTGCGTACCTCTAGTGGAACTGTCCTATCCTGCTTTAAACTTTGCATCTCAAGGCAAAGATTCTTCAGCTGTGGATGGATCTGCTAAACTCCTAGATTAGGATCTTGCATCAGAGTTTCATGTAGTCTCATGGCAATTTCCAAGGCCTTTGCTTGAGTTGTTATCGTCTGTTGTGATAGTGCATTCCTTAAGTGTGGTAGTAGTGAAGCCACAAACCACTCGCAATGTTGTCTATCTGTCAAATTCATGTTGGCTTTGCGGATTGTACATTTTAGCCTTTGATCTAGTTCCCAAGGAATCTCTATTGGTTGCATCGCAATCTCTTTGAATCCCACAATCGACTGCGCTTCAAATTTAGGCCTACTAAATTCCCTATTTAGTGTTGCCTGGATGTCTGCTACTCCAGCATTCGGGTTATTGTTAGAGTACTTAATATACTAGGTTAGCGCGTGATCTTGTAGAGCACTAACCAGTGTCGCCTTATTTATATGATCATTTGTAACACCTTGAGCTTCCCATACAACCCTCACAATGAACTAGAATTGGTCTGGGTCCTCATTTCCCAAGCCTTTGAACAAAGACAACTTCATTTTATTTGTCATACTGAACCGCGGTGAAGGTGGAGGTGTTACGGGTGAAGTTGGAGGTGAGGGTGGTGAAGTTGGAGGTGGTGTGGGTGGAGGTGGTATTCGCGGGAATCTTTGTCGTATTAACTGAATAGCACTTCACGGAGAAACCTTCGTTATCCCTTCTTCGTCGCCTCCCAGAGGTGAAATCAAGGGACTATACTCTGGACCCTTTTTTCCTTCATTCTTGTAAGTTTTTCCACTTCGCATAGTCCTGAACATCAAGGTAGCTGCATAACTAGTTTTTTTCACAATAACATTTTAATCCAGGTATTCAAAGATTTTATGTACTCACCTCGTGGTCCTTTGAAAAAGCGCCACTCCACATCGTTGTAGTTGACTGAGGTGTCAACTGTGAATTCAGTCACAAATCCTCCTATGACGCGATCGAGCCAATGATCGATAGCGCGGGTGATCTTATCCTCCGATGCTTCCAACCTTCACACTAGCTCCGGGGTCCACACAATATGACCGTCAAGTTTCCACCTTCCTTGGCTATCTTCTAGCTTCATGATCCACTCGTATAGCTCAATAAGGAAGGAGCAAAAAAATATTTCGTGGATCTCTGTATATAGGTATCTATCCAACCACTATTCTTTTGTCAGTTGCGGGTTTTTGTTCTCTTGTGTCGCAAATTTGTGGATCTTTCTATCCAACTAGTCTCCAATCTCCTTCTTAGTTGGATTCTAGTGATACAACATCACACATCTCTTATGCAGATTTTGATCTCAGCAACGGAACCATTTGTTGGCTTGAGGGGGCCTGACCCAGGTTCAACACTAATTAGCCAAACAAATCCCTACACTACTACCCTATCGGCATCAGCTGGCAGAGTGCGGACCAAAGTCTCACCCGAAGCAGTATGGGGGGATCCTGGAACCAAGTTTCCGCACCCTCAGATGGTTGTGATGTCGTTTGAGTTATTCTATCCCTGCCTTCGCGTAGGTGGTTTCGCTCTAGGGCTTGTAATACAAACCCTCTATTCTAGCCTTCAATACCTTCGTGAAAGTATACGATTGACCTTCACACAACCCTAACCCGTGGAATAGGTACTTTCACATTACTATGGCAGCATGCCATGCAGATTCCTCAATTATCCTAAGTGGTTTGCTTATCTTGTCAAATACTTGAAGTTATCACTGCGTAATCAAATATTTGTAATTGTGTTCACTTATTCAATGTAATTACATTCATTCGTGTATCATATAAGCATAATAAAGGAAATTCATACAAAATATCCAAACCCATCAACAAAACAAATACACAGAAATTGTAGAATAACTTCTTTTATTAATATCTCTAAAGTGTTATAGATTCTGTCCACCCTACGAACACAACTGCAGGGGTCTGTGTACTCAGCTGCGGACTTCTACTTTAAGCCTCCACGCACTTAGCTGTAGAGCCTCTATCTACACTATGACCCAAGACTTAGACTTATTCTTAACAGCTATCATTCTATGCCATTCTATTGATTGATTGATCAATTCTTCTAAACTATTTAGAGAGTAGCTCTTTTTATACAATCCCATGGTCTACGGACCATGGGTATCTCTCTTACAACCGACTTTACTTTACAAAACTAAGGGTGGGCTACCCTTTTTGACACATAAAACCTTCATGCTCCATGACCACAAAATGCGGAATCTTTACAATTATATTACAAAAATTGACTTAACATGGGCTTTTAGTCCCAAAACTGTCATTGGGGAATCTGCGCCCAACACCTATTTTATGGCTTATTTTTTTGTTACACTTCACAACAACCAATGAGTAAAAAATATTTGTAAGAATGAATCTTAATCACTAATGATTAAATTGAATAGATGATAATGATATTATGTTGATCTCTATATTGATGTCTAAGGCCATCAGTCACCAGTGAAAATACCTCAAGGTCCTTCTCAACAATTCAATAACAGTTTCTTGTATAAACAAGGAGAAACTAATTAAGCTTCTATTGATAAATTCAACATATTATGGGATAAGGCATTGATCTTTCTTGTATTGTTCCCCACTAATGTATTGGATTTGGAATATTGTTATCAATTCAAAATTTCCATCAAATTTTGTATATACACTCATCCGGATGGTAATAAGGTTAATAGAAGTGATACTTGTTTCAGGGATAGAATTGGATGATTGTAGTCCTATTGTAGTGAAAACTCAACACCCTCATTTTTTAACTATTTATATCAAATAATGGAGACCCTTTCTGTAAATTTTTGGCTAAATCACATTTTTAATATTTTATTTTGGTCAAGTGTCCTACAATTTTACCATTTTTTTCGTTTTCGTTGGATTTCTATTTTGATTATTTCATTGAGTTCGAATTTTCGCTAGTTTTCCATCCATACTTGTTTCATCTCATTTAGTTCATGGTTTGCAAATAGTGCTTATCCGAAGTTTGATAATTTTTACTCTAGGGTTAAAAATGTACAAAAAGTATATTATTTTAATTTTTGTAAATAAATTGAATTATAAATATTAATTCCTAGTTAAGTTTTACTAATCTTTTCATTTTTCACTAACGGTCCTACAAAATTGCCTAGACAAATTGTAGAACAATAAAAATTATGTGTTTTTGGGATCTTGGTAATTTATTTCAATTCCTAAGTTTAAAAGAAATTATGAGACCCGAAATCTCATTATCGCAAAGTGGTTGTAGTTCATTTTGTAGGATTTTTAATTACCAAAGTGGTTGTAGTTTAAAATGGAGGAGTTGCCCTCCCGGTAGGCCCCACTTCACCTCACCTTCTCCCTTCCTTTACAAAAGTCTTGATGAAAGAATCTCGATAAAAAGTCTCGAGATCCAATAAAAATCCCAATACTTCAAAAGCCCTAATATCCGATAAAAGTCCCGATAAAATTTTCTTGATATTTCAAAAGTCCCAATATTTCATAAAAATCCTAATATACTTTTTTTTTTTTTTCGATATTTCAAAATGTTTTGATATTTGGTGCACATTTAAAAACTTACAATATCGACTCGCCTATATCGATATTGAAAACATACAATCGTTATTTAAATTTTAACAAAGGTTGGTCTCCTTATACCTCCTCGTATGCTCCATTTTCATGTGGCTCGAATTCACCTCCATTTATATAATGACCCCTCCTCTTCATTAATATAACGAGCCCTTCTCCTTTGGTATTTTATCCATTCGTATTGATCCAAAGCCACTTTGTTTTATTTGATCGATTCGTATATGGATCCAAAGTCACTATGAAATCAATAACTGGTTTCTAAGTTTTAAATATATTTTAAAATTATTATATTATTATATTTTTAAATTAAAAATTAAAAAATAATTTTAATATAATATTTTTAATTTTATTTTAATTTATTTTAAATTTTAATTAAAATTTATTTTTAATCGTATATTATTAGTTGTTAGTTAATTTAATTTAATTTTGTAATTATAATTAAATTAATATTAATTAAGAAATAATTTTTAATTTACTTTAGGATTAGATTTTAGTTAAAAATTTCTTATTTTTGGTCTGGTAGCAAATTTTCCAGAATTCTGGGAATTTTAACACTTCAGCTTTGAAAGCTCATAAATTGAGTTCTATTCAACCAAATAAGACTCAAGACGGCTCGTTGGATAGACGAAATCATGAAGAATATTTCTGAAGTGGTTGTATGACTAGACTAGATTCATTCACTTAATGAGTCTAAAATTTAGCAGAATATCAAGCTCTGAATTTGTAAACAAAATTAATTTTTTGAGTTTAATTTTCATTTGCTCATAGCCTCTGTTGAGTGCAGATCCATTCGACTATGTTCTCTTTGACCAATAGGATATTTACAAGGATTAATGAAAAACTTAGATTTTCTTTTATTTATTTATTTATTTAAGTTTTGATTGGAAAATGTTTTATTTTTCAGATTTGGTATTATTTTATTTTAATTTAATTTTGATTGGTTTTTGGCATTCGAACAATTGAAGAGATGAGGAAGAGAAGATTCCAATCAATGGTATTACTCCAAAAAGAGGGAAAAAGAATTTGGACCAATGAAAATTGTTGCAGCAAAATTATTCTTCAACAACTCTCCTATTTTGAATTAATTTTTGTAAGTATAAATAGTAGTTTGTAGAATGGAGAAAATGGCTTCTCTTCACTACAGTTTTGGAATTATTAAAAGCATTATTGTAATAGGGATTTCAAGATGTAGGTAGAGAGGATCAATGTCAGAGCTTGGATAATTGAGGACTTTTTCTTATGCCTTCTGAACTGTGGATGGAAAGCAAAGCTTGCACTATTGTAGCTCTTGTTTTAACATCAGAGTTTATGAGTTGTAGAGGATTGTTGGAGATCATATTCAAATAATTGGGCAAGAGACCAGGTTTAATCAATCAAGATTTTTGAATACTATTATTTTTAATAAATATTTCATTTCTTTTGATAGCATAATCGTGTTATTGGATTTATATTTGTTCACTTATGTCAATATGAATTCCTTTCTTATGGCTTAGCTATCTAATCTGTTTATCTCATGATTTCTATTATTAATTTTTTCTTTTGCTCTTATGCAATGAAAATAGATTTCTGAGTAACTAATTACTCATAAATTGGCCATTTAATCATGATTTAATTACTAGTAACATTATGTGAACTATTTCCTAATTTTATTGGATCATCATTCATTGTTAATTGTTTAATGGTTATTAGCATTATCAAAATTACTTCTTAATGTTAATGATTAATCATTCTTGTTAATAGATCTCTGAATAGAATGTGTTTTGGTATTCATAATAATCAGTTAATTGAACTACTTCGTTAGCTTGATATTCATTATAAACTAGACATATTTAAATCCCAATCATTCCATTATTTTTCTCTCGGTTGAGGTTAGATCTACATCTTCCTAATTGAGATAGGCTTAGGATTTATTTCATTTTTCTTGTACTTTAGGATTATTTTGCATTTATATTTAACTATGAATTCCTAAAATTCCCCTTATTAGAGAGGAAAACTTTAGTTGTGGCTTGATTGAGCCCTAGATCAACTTAAGGATCACTTTCTTGGCTGATCAACAAGAAGATTCGATCTGATATCTCTTCTATACTAGTAGCTTAAATTCATACTTTAAGCTAGTAGAGATAGAGAGAAGAGAATTAGACCAAGTTTAACCATTGGGAACCACCATTCCAAATGGAACAGGAGTGTCTCTAAGTTCTTGACTAGGTGGTCTCCTTTATAATGTTGAGGCAAACATTTCGATCCTACAAAAATTTTGGCGCTAGGAGGTCCTAAAGAGTTGTTATCTTTTGGAGTTTTTATATTTTAACATTTTATTTTAATCACAATGGCTCCTCTCAAACTCCCAATTTGGAGTTGTATCTTTGGACGTGCATATGCCAATACTCCACCAGAAATAGTATGACACTTGTTAAAGATAAAATTTAATGCTAAGAGGAATGTGTTTGCATTTGATCATGCTTTACAATTTATTCAAAATTTTGCAAATTATAATTTTCATGATATTGATGACGACATTTATGCAGAAATGTTACTCTTACATTCTCAGGAAAAGCCAAAAATTGGTGTTAATCTCTTCTAGTTACCTCTATTCACAGTTTAGATCAATTTATCACAATGTTTCTTTACGAATTTAACGGTTATGATTATGAACAGGTATGTGGTGAATTCAAAGATTTACGAAGATTTGAAAATGAATCTCTCTTATATTTTACTATTAGATTTCAATTAATTTGTTTGAGATTCAAAGTTGAAGATAAACTTTCATAAATTGAATTGATCGATTGATTGAGTATATTTTTTCTCTTCCTCCCATTCCAAATCCGTATGTAACAATTGCAATCTTTGATGACTCTCCTCCAACTTCTAGCAATATTATCAAAAACTCTAATTTAGAGGTGCATATGAACCATGAGTAAGTGGTTTTAGCCATGTATTATAAATTCTTAAATCTAGTACACACCTCTTATAGTATTAATGATAATCATGCTAATGAACCATTATCACAAAGCTTGCAAGAATTTGATAAACAACTACAAGAAGAAATCAGTAACAAACTTGAAGGCCTGTCTGTCACGAAATCTTAAAATCACTGTGAATTAAATTCAGAAAATCAGTTTATAAATTAGAAAGTACAAGCAGAAATTGAAGTTTTTAATAATATGTACTCTGTAGCTGAAATGTTGAATTCTTTCATGCTAATCAAATACAAAATTCAAGGCAGCCAGAGAACGTTCTTCAAGAAAGCACACTTAGTCAAGTAAATGATTTGGAATATGAAATTGGCAATGGACAAATTTGGAATGGACAATTACCCAAGTAAATTAACAAGCACCTACAAATAGAGATATTTTCAAATTCATTGCTTTTGATTCTCATTTTTACCTCTATCATGATATTTTTTCTAATAGAAATTTATCTCCTTTTTATATTAATGTTATTTCACGAAATAGAGAGGTTGATATACATGAATTTCCTATTAGTTTTTATTAAGATAGAGAGACAATTATTGGGCATTCTTCTAACATTAATAAACATCTGCTTCATATGCCTTTTTGTTTTGATACATTAGGTGAGAATAAAGAGAATACTAGTGAATGTCTTCAAGTCATTTATGATGACTAATTTAACATTAAGGATGTTGATTTATCTTTTTAAACATAAAATCTTCATGATCAAAGTCAAATCATATTTGAAAATCAAGATAAAAGCAATACAAAAATTGTTCCAATTGACTCTCATTTTCAAACATTTATTCATACTCAAACATTTATTCATACTCATGACTACAACATTCAATAACCCATCCCAATTTATGAATCTTATGATGATCAAGCTGTCATTCCTATTCATAGTCATGATATTCTTTCTAATTCACAATTTGGTGTTCGTGATCATTCTAACTGCATTATTCTGGTCAATTCTTGTGAGAAGGAAATCATTTCAAATCAATCCCAATTATGTTGTAATAATAGTGTAAGTAGTGATTTTATTTTGTTAATTTTCCTTCATTTATTTTGTTTGATTTCATTTTTTTTTTTCGATATCTTATGCAGGCATATTGAGCAGTTCAATATTGAACACTCAATTGATGCAATTCCTGAATGAGAAAATGAAGTTTCAAATCATAATCATGAACGTCAAGAGCTATTATTCTTCCAATATTAATTGATGTTCATATCTTATTATGTGTTCCTTTCCTCACTAACCAGGAATCTAATTCAATTAATGATCTTCCGTTGAATCTATCATATTTCCATCCATTTTTTATTGACCCATTTGAAAGGCATTTGGAAAGTACTCCTAAACCAAAGATTGTTAATAATTTAACATGTGTACATAAGACTTAGTCACTTACATGCAAGCCATTATATCTAAAAATTTATTTCCAAAATCTGGCATGTTATCCCCTATTTTGAACCTCTCCCAATCATTAATGGAAATCGATCCAGATTCCTATGATCCAATTGAAATTTAGTAGGAAAAGACATTTCAAGAGAAGGTGATTGTAAATAAGTTGCTTCTTGTAAATATGTTAGCAATTAGTGTATATACTATATTCAAATTTATTTTCATTCATTTAACTATATTCTTGTTACTAATGTTTGACCTGTACATAAATGCACGAGTTAAAATTGTTGGAAATAATACTGAGAGGGGGGTGAATTAGTATTATCAGTTCATTAATTTTTCATTTCCCAAACCAATTTATATACGCTACTTCTATGAAGTGAACTAGCGTGTACATGCTACTGTGATTAGAGACACCAATGTATACTGAGAGAACTTATGATTTAGTCAATTTATCAGGTGTTGATATTTAATTAGTGCATAAGTAGCTTATTAAATAATGCAGTAAAAAACAGAATAAATCATCACACATAACAAGCGCACATGAACACCAAGATTTAAGGTGGAAACCCAATGCGGGGAAAAACTACCTAATGTTTTCATCTCTATCTTCTTTTAATAACCAGTATGGAGGCAACCACATGCATAAGGCTATAACCTTCTCTCGTTTTCCAGTTTCTATTGGAAGGAAGCTGTAACCCCCTAGTTCTTATATTAGCCAATGTGTTTACTAGTATGTAGGTGTTGACCTACAGAAGGCTATGACCTTCTCTCTTCTTCCAGGGACCACGTTTCATAAATTTTCAGACTAGATGCTCCTGGCACACAACAATACACATGAATGCCTCGTTTCATCAAACTTTCATACTGGACCCATCAGAACTTTCAAACTGTATCAACCAATAATCAGTTAATCTGAATAGTCAGATCACTGTCACCAGAACACTGTGTCGAACCCAGAAACCTGTTAGAAAATTATATATTGTGGAGCAATGAAACACATAAAATATTGCAGAAATATAAACACAAAAAACACGTAAAACAAGAGAGACACAGATATACGTGGTTCACCCATTTTGAGCTACATCCATGAAGAAACAACCAGTCCTTCTTTTATTATATTATCCAGCAAACTAAAGAGATACAACCTACAATAGATACACTGTAACACCCTCTTCGCTCTCAATCTCCGCTCTCTTCTTCACTCAGAATATAGATATCATATAAACACAATACAATTCCCTCATATATAGTGATGGGTTGCCTTCTAGGGAAAAAAACCCTAAATTAAACATAACTTCTACCGTCAGATCATCTTGCCTAATAAACGGCCCAGATTGACTAGAAATTACTAGACTTTTATAAGGCAATTTTACATCTATTTTTAGCTTTAGGGGCGCTACCCCCGGACCCCCCAGCCGGGGGGATTAGCCCCCTTGGACCCCTGCAGGGGGGACAAGTCCCCCCCCGCATGGAGGGGTGTCCAGTCTTCCTGGGGTATACATCCGATTGAAACCTTTGAATGCAGAAGATAATTAGGCTCCACACCCAACAAACTCCCACTTGGAGACTGATTATAGCAACTCTACCACTGCTTCATTTGCTAGAAAATGACTCCACTTTGGACCTAGTTGTTTCTCATCTTCTTAATAATACTTGAAGACCAATTAAAAATAAACAGATTCTCAGTTTCTCCCTGGTTACAAATTTTGTTAACATATCTGCAAGATTTTGGCTAGTGTGTATCCTTTCCAGCTTCAACTGTCCATCTTCCAATGTTGATCGTATGAAACGGTACTTGAACTATATATGTTTAATATTGGAATGAAATGCGGAGTTATTTGCAAGATGTATGGCACTATGGTTGTCACTGTATAACCTGCCCAACTCCTGCTTCTTACCCAATTCATCCAAAAACCTTTGTAACCAAATCATTTCTTTACTAGCCTCTATAGCAGCAACATAATCTGCTTCTATTGTTGAAAGTGCAACAACACTTTGGATTTTTGAAACCCAACTGACAATTGTTCCACCTACAGTAAATACATATCCTGTAGTGCTCCTCCTGTTATCTCTGTCACCTGCCATAT
>APFE030213181.1:68616-103658 GCA_000404065.3 Pinus taeda | reverse complement strand
CTGCCATCATTTTTCCTTTTGAGATAAACACAATGATCAAAGTGACATCTAGTATAACCTTGTTTAGACATAAACCTGTCAAATTTTAGATACCACTGCCTTGGAGCCTGTTTTAAGCAATACAAGCTCTTCTTCAACCTGCACACTATTTTCTCCTTCCCATTTACCTCACATCCTTGTGGTTGCTGCATACATATCTCTTCCTCCAAATCCCCATGGAGAAAGGTTGTATTTACATCTAACTGCTCAAGATGCAAACCTTCAGTTGCTACTAGATTTAAAATAGTTCTGATTGAAATCATTTTCACAACAGGAGAAAATATCTCATCAAATTCTATACACTTTTTCTGTGCAAACCCCTTCACCACAAGTCTAGCTTTGTACCTTTTTCTACCTACACCTTCTTCCTTTAGCCTGTAAACCCATTTATTCTGCAATGTTGTTTTACTTGCAGGCAACCTAACTAAGTCCTAAGTTTGGTTATGTGCTAAGGAGTCTATCTCTTCTTTCATGGCTTGCTTCCACTTCTTCAAGGTTTCTATCTACACTGCTTCTTCATAACATTCTGGTTCACCAAAATCAGTCAACAATACATAATATAATGAAGGAGAGTATCGTTCAGAGGATCTACTTATCTTGGTAGATCTTCTAACACCACTTTCAGGTGTTTGAGGTGCTTGTTGTTGTTGTGGTTGTTGTTCTAGCTGTTTATCATTATGATTTTAAGGCACCATCACTTTTCCTGTGATATCATCAAGCACTGTGTATTCTCTGATTTTTTTTCCTGTTTCTTTTCCTGCAACTGATTCTTATAAAAGGCCTTTTCATTGAATATTAAATCTCTACTCCTAATGATTTTATGATTTTCATAATCATATAAGCGATAACCAAAATAATTAACACCATATCCAATAAAGGTACATTTCTTTGATTTTTCCTCAAGCTTTGTTCTATTTCCTTTATTAATGTGGACAAAAGCTTCACAACCAAAAGTCTTTAAAAATGAGTAGTTTACCTTTTTATCTGTCCATGCCTCCTCTGGAATACCACCATCCAAGGAACTTGAAGGCCCTCCGTTTATTAGATAAACAACAATGCCTACAGCATCTGCCCAAAATTGTAAAGGAAATCCTGCATGCAATCTCATGCACCTTGAACGCTCCATGATTGTCATTTTCATCCTTTCTGACACACCATTTTCTTGTGGTGTTCCTGGAACTGTCTTCTCTCTGTGAATTCCGTTCTCTTAACAGTACCTATCAAAATCTTTGCTGCAATATTCACCTCCATTATTTGATCTGAGACACTTCAACCTTTTCCCTGTCTCATTTTCAACCAAAGCTTTCCATTTCTTGAAAGTATCAAATACATCAGATTTATTTCGAATACAATAAATCTAGGTTTTTCTGGTTGCATCATCAATAAAAGTAACATAATAAGGAGAGCCACCAAAAGATGATACTTGAGCAGGTCCCCATACATCTGTATGCACAAGCTCTAATTTTTCGCTCTTCTTTTCTTTCCCAACTCTAAGAAATCTGACTCTCTTTTGTTTTCCATAAACACAATTTTCACAGAATTTTAAATCAACATGCTTCAAACTTGGCAAAAAATTTCTTGAGTGAAGAATTTGCATCCCCTTCTCACTCATGTGCCCGAGCCTATGATGCCACAATGCCGTATCTTCTCCTGTAGACATTAAAGCATTAACAAAATTAGAAATACTATTGCATAAGTACAATGTACCAACCTTTTCTCCTTTCACTATTACCAAGGATCCTTTAGTGACCTTTCAGGTTTTATCTATGAAAGTAGTTACGCAACCTACACCTCCCAACTACCCTATTGAAATCAGATTTTTCTTCAGATCAGGAACATGCCTTACCTCCTTCAATAGCCATTGATTTCCATTCTATTGTTTTATGAAAACTGTACCCATTCCAATGATTTTATAGGGTTTATCATCACCCAATCGAACCAATCCAAAATCTCCTTGAACATAATCATGAAAATGTGTCTTATCAGGTGTGGCATGGAATGAGGCCCCTAAATCTACTACCCAGGCATCAATAATATTTTCTAGTGAAAGAATTGAAGAATCTTGCAACACATCACCTATTACATTCGCTTCATGATTAGTTTCTTTTTGTGCATCTCCTTCTTTTCCCTTCCGAGACTTACAGTCGTTCTTCAGGTGTCCTTTCTTCCCACATTTCCAGCACACTATCCCCAATCTAGACTTGGATTTGCCTTTTCTTGACTTACTGTGATATCCTGGGCTCTTTCCTCTTTCCATTTTTCTTCCCCTAATCTCTGTAGTCAAAGCATTACCTGATGTCTCACTGGAGCTTTTTCGTCGCATTTCCTCACTAAGGATTGCACCGACAACATATCAAACTTTAAAGTATTGGATCCAGAGACAGAGTTACTAATGGCCATAACTAAACCATTCCAAATTTCTGGTAATAAGCACAGAAATAACAGAGCCCTAACTTCATCATCAAAATTTACCCCCACACAACTTAATTGACTTGTAACTATATTAAAAGCATTTAAATGGTCTACAATAGATCCACCTTCTAACATCTTCATATTAAATAAACGCTTCATAAGAAATATCTTATTTGAGGCCAAGGGTTTTTCATATAGTTTGGCCAATGCTGACATTAAACCCTCTGTTGTTGTTTCCTTTGAAATATTAAATGCTAGCGACGCCGCTAGGCACAGCTATATTGTTCCAAGGCCTTTCTGTCGAGAATATCCCATTTTGTGTCTGTCATAATCGTCGGTTTCTTTGTCTTTCCGCTCAATGGTAGGTACAGATCTCTCTAACACAGATAATCTTCCATCTGCATCTTCCACAGTTGGTAGTTTTGGCCGTTGAATTTTTTGACCCTAAACCTACCATCTTCCGCCATTGCTCGCAATCGAACCAAGAACCCTTCTCTCCTGCGAGTTTATCAGCCAAATAGACCTTCGGTTCTGATACCATTTGTTAGAAAATTATATATTACGGAGCAATGGAACACATAAAATATTTCATAAATATAAACACAAAAAATGCATAAAACAAGAGAGACACATATATACGTGGTTCACCCAATTTGGGCTACACCCACGATGAAATAGCTAGTCCTTCTTTTATTATATTATCTAGCAAACTAAAGAGACACAAACTACAGCAGATCCACTGTAACACCCTCTTCGCTCTCAATCTCCTCTCTCTTCCTCACTTAGAATACAGATATCATATAGACGCAATATAATTCCCTCAAATATAGTGAGGGGTTGCCTTCTAGAGAAAACACCCTAAATTAAACATAACTTCTGTTAGAGTCGGTCTTGTCAATCCTCCTCAGAGATCAAAACTCCTTTTTCATTTCATTTTAGGTGTCCCATTCTTCTCAATCACCTGCATTCCATTTAGGAGCATGCCATATTTTGACGGAAAGACCTGGTTACTCATTTATCCCTTATGCCATGTCCTACTGGCACAGCTCTGTTTATTAAATTTCATTAAGACAATCAATGTTTGATCTTTTTCAGTCATTAGGTCTAGGGATTTGTCAATTTGGTCTTCAGCAATGCCTAATAAAGCCAGTAGGCCAGAGGAAGGCTCTTATAAAGTTGTGATTCAAAGATTTTCATCGTCATGTTGATAGATTATGAATGTTCTTCAAAACTGTGTTTTGAAGAAAAGTCAACAGTTTCTCATTTTTGATAATTTTCAAAAAGTTTTCAGTTGATCTCTTCAGGTGTGGCCATGGTCTCCTTTGCCAAATTCCATTCAGCTACCCCTGCAAAAAATTGCCAAAAATTTCATCATTTTAGTCAAAAAATCAAAAGGGAAGTGTGAAAAACAGAGTTGCATTAAAGTGTGAAAAAGTGCCAATACCAAAACATTACAAAAATGGGTTCATGAGAAGAAAAAATCAAAACCAACTCTTTACAAGATATTTTCATGAAGAATCAATGTCATTTGAATGCCAAGAGCAAAGGGGAAACAGTTCAAAGCCATTGGGTGAGAAAGCAAGCGTTTTGGGTGAAGTTAGACGCAGTTTGGCAGGCGCGACGCATACAGCAGGTGGCACAACGCACTGGGAGAAATTGCCCAGTGTAAATTTACACAGGCACAATGCATAGAAACAATGCAGCGCACTGGGTTTGTGGTGCGGCGCACTCGGCTGCTTGGCCCAAAAGTTTCCAGAACGGCCTCCAAACGCCAAAATCGTGCAAATTTCTCTTGAATTCAAGTAGGTGGATATCCTCCTTTTCTGTTCACTATCCAAGCTTATGGTGTATACTATGTTTGATGTGTTGAGCTCCCAAACAAAACCTCAAACTCCACCATGTCAAAATATTCATATGGCAAGTGCTCTTTAGGGTTTCAAAACTTGCTTGCCACCAAGGTTAACTCTTTTCCATTATTTCCTTTATCCTTGATTCCCTTTGTTCCTTGACTCCATTGTTCCCCATCCCCTAAAATAACTAAACCCCTATCCATAATTCCCTTTCCCAAAATTTTAAATATGAAAATCCTAAACCCTATTCCCACACCTAAATCCTAAACCCCCTCCCATATTTCCTAAACAAATCTCTCCCAATAATCCCTAATCCCTTGATATTATTTCCCTTTCCTAACAGCCCCTATTTCACTTGCTTTCCCCTTTAGTGGCAGAGTTTACACACATCACTAAAAGAGAAGTCCAAACAGTTTTCATACAACAGTCATTTCTCCAAGGAAGTTTGTGCAACAACAGTCATGGCATCTGAGCATTCATCGGATTATCACATGGAAACTCAAAGTGACTCACCCACGGAAGAACATGCTCCCAACTCTAAGAAATCTGACTCTCTTTTGTTTTCCATAAACACAATTTTCACAGAATTTTAAATCAACATGCTTCAAACTTGGCAAAAAATTTCTTGAGTGAAGAATTTGCATCCCCTTCTCACTCATGTGCCCGAGCCTATGATGCCACAATGTCGTATCTTCTCCTGTAGACATTAAAGCATTAACAAAATTAGAAATACTATTGCATAAGTACAATGTACCAACCTTTTCTCCTTTCACTATTACCAAGGATCCTTTAGTGACCTTTCAGGTTTTATCTATGAAAGTAGTTACGCAACCTACACCTCCCAACTACCCTATTGAAATCAAATTTTTCTTCAGATCAGGAACATGCCTTACCTCCTTCAATAGCCATTGATTTCCATTCTATTGTTTTATGAAAACTGTACCCATTCCAATGATTTTATAGGGTTTATCATCACCCAATCGAACCAATCCAAAATCTCCTTGAACATAATCATGAAAATGTGTCTTATCAGGTGTGGCATGGAATGAGGCCCCTAAATCTACTACCCAGGCATCAATAATATTTTCTAGTGAAAGAATTGAAGAATCTTGCAACACATCACCTATTACATTCGCTTCATGATTAGTTTCTTTTTGTTCATCTCCTTCTTTTCCCTTCCGAGACTTACAGTCGTTCTTCAGGTGTCCTTTCTTCCCACATTTCCAGCACACTATCCCCAATCTAGACTTGGATTTGCCTTTTCTTGACTTACTATGATATCCTGGGCTCTTTCCTCTTTCCATTTTTCTTCCCCTAATCTCTGTAGTCAAAGCATTACCTGATGTCTCACTGGAGCTTTTTCGTCGCATTTCCTCACTAAGGATTGCACCGACAACATATCAAACTTTAAAGTATTGGATCCAGAGACAGAGTTACTAATGGCCATAACTAAACCATTCCAAATTTCTGGTAATAAGCACAGAAATAACAGAGCCCTAACTTCATCATCAAAATTTACCCCCACACAACTTAATTGACTTGTAACTATATTAAAAGCATTTAAATGGTCTACAATAGATCCACCTTCTAACATCTTCATATTAAATAAACGCTTCATAAGAAATATCTTATTTGAGGCCAAGGGTTTTTCATATAGTTTGGCCAATGCTGACATTAAACCCTCTATTGTTGTTTCCTTTGAAATATTAAATGCTAGCGACGCCGCTAGGCACAGCTATATTGTTCCAAGGCCTTTCTGTCGAGAATATCCCATTTTGTGTCTGTCATAATCGTCGGTTTCTTTGCCTTTCCGCTCAATGGTAGGTACAGATCTCTCTAACACAGATAATCTTCCATCTGCATCTTCCACAGTTGGTAGTTTTGGCCGTTGAATTTTTTGACCCTAAACCTACCATCTTCCGCCATTGCTCGCAATCGAACCAAGAACCCTTCTCTCCTGCGAGTTTATCAGCCAAATAGACCTTCGGTTCTGATACCAGTTGTTAGAAAATTATATATTACGGAGCAATGGAACACATAAAATATTTCATAAATATAAACACAAAAAATGCATAAAACAAGAGAGACACATATATACGTGGTTCACCCAATTTGGGCTACACCCACGATGAAATAGCTAGTCCTTCTTTTATTATATTATCTAGCAAACTAAAGAGACACAAACTACAGCAGATCCACTGTAACACCCTCTTCGCTCTCAATCTCCTCTCTCTTCCTCACTTAGAATACAGATATCATATAGACGCAATACAATTCCCTCAAATATAGTGAGGGGTTGCCTTCTAGAGAAAACACCCTAAATTAAACATAACTTCTGTTAGAGTCGGTCTTGTCAATCCTCCTCAGAGATCAAAACTCCTTTTTCATTTCATTTTTAGGTGTCCCATTCTGCTCAATCACCTGCATTCCATTTAGGAGCATGCCATATTTTGACGGAAAGACCTGGTTACTCATTTATCCCTTATGCCATGTCCTACTGGCACAGCTCTGTTTATTAAAGTTCATTAAGACAATCAATGTTTGATCTTTTTCAGTCATTAGGTCTAGGGATTTGTCAATTTGGTCTTCAGCAATGCCTAATAAAGCCAATAGGCCAGAGGAAGGCTCTTATAAAGTTGTGATTCAAAGATTTTCATCGTCATGTTGATAGATTATGAATGTTCTTCAAAACTGTGTTTTGAAGAAAAGTCAACAGTTTCTCATTTTTGATAATTTTCAAAAAGTTTTCAGTTGATCTCTTCAGGTGTGGCCATGGTCTCCTTTGCCAAATTCCATTCAGCTACCCCTGCAAAAAATTGCCAAAAATTTCATCATTTTAGTCAAAAAATCAAAAGGGAAGTGTGAAAAACAGAGTTGCATTAAAGTGTGAAAAAGTGCCAATACCAAAACATTACAAAAATGGGTTCATGAGAAGAAAAAATCAAAACCAACTCTTTACAAGATATTTTCATGAAGAATCAATGTCATTTGAATGCCAAGAGCAAAGGGGAAACAGTTCAAAGCCATTGGGTGAGAAAGCAAGCGTTTTGGGTGAAGTTAGACGCAGTTTGGCAGGCGCGACGCATACAGCAGGTGGCACGACGCACTGGGAGAAATTGCCCAGTGTAAATTTACACAGGCACAATGCATAGAAACAATGCAGCGCACTGGGTTTGTGGTGCGGCGCACTCGGCTGCTTGGCCCAAAAGTTTCCAGAACGACCTCCAAACGCCAAAATCGTGCAAATTTCTCTTGAATTCAAGTAGGTGGATATCCTCCTTTTCTGTTCACTATCCAAGCTTATGGTGTATACTATGTTTGATGTGTTGAGCTCCCAAACAAAACCTCAAACTCCACCATGTCAAAATATTCATATGGCAAGTGCTCTTTAGGGTTTCAAAACTTGCTTGCCACCAAGGTTAACTCTTTTCCATTATTTCCTTTATCCTTGATTCCCTTTGTTCCTTGACTCCATTGTTCCCCATCCCCTAAAATAACTAAACCCCTATCCATAATTCCCTTTCCCAAAATTTTAAATATGAAAATCCTAAACCCTATTCCCACACCTAAATCCTAAACCCCCTCCCATATTTCCTAAACAAATCTCTCCCAATAATCCCTAATCCCTTGATATTATTTCCCTTTCCTAACAGCCCCTGTTTCACTTGCTTTCCCCTTTAGTGGCAGAGTTTACACACATCACTAAAAGAGAAGTCCAAACAGTTTTCATACAACAGTCATTTCTCCAAGGAAGTTTGTGCAACAACAGTCATGGCATCTGAGCATTCATCGGATTATCACATGGAAACTCAAAGTGACTCACCCACGGAAGAACATGCTCCCCGGAGGCCTCGCAAAAGTGGCAGACATGTTAGAGAAGAACCAACCACCCTTACAGAATTGCAGGCCTGCCCTCTTGTCGTCACTTGTTTTCAGTTTCAGTCATGCTATGAATTTTGTGAGAAGGTTGCAAATGTTCAATTTCATCATGAGTTGGCTCGCTTGTTTGTACTACATTTGCATGGTGATCAAGTTACTTCGGCTGGTGTCACCTTCACACTTACACCAAAATCTATCTCACTGGCCACCAGCATGCCTAGCGTTGATGAAACATGGAATAAGAAGCAGAAGATTGACTGGCAACATTATGAGCCATATGTCAAACCTGGTTTCTTGAGGCAGCTCAAGAGAGTGTTCCCGTTCCGATACCTCAAAGATGAATATGCTCCATTAATGAAATTAATCATGAAATATTTCAGTTCTGAAGGTCGCTTCTCCCAAGTATATGCTTATCGCATCAGGTTGCTCATGCATTTCACCCAGGTACGAATGATTAACATTCCATACTTCATATGCTGAGACATTAAGAGGACGACAACCCTTGTGCAGCATAAGACCCCTCAGCAACATTTGTCATTTTTCTCTTATCAAAATTTTGGTTGTGCATCAGCTTGATTTATAGGGTATCACATGGGAAAGCTTTGTTTCGTGTGAGTTCTTTACAGATTCAGCAGCTCATCAGGAGGTTTTCCATGATGTGGGTGAACCTTCACATCAGTATGGAGGTCAGGAGGTAGAGACTACTAGGGTGCAGACATATCTCACTTATCATAAGGGCACCAGGCAATTGTTTGCATCGGAAAAGCGAGTGTTATCTCCACCTAGAGTGGAAAGGGCCTCGATTTCGACATCACCATAGGTATAGGACAGGGGAAAGGAGCCAATGCATGACGAAGGGCCTTTAGGTGAGCGGGACTTTATTCTTGATGAGGATGTTGATATGGGCCTACAAAATGCACAACTTAGAGAGATCATAAAGGAGCAGTAGGCGAAAATCAAGGACTTGTCCTACAACTTGAAGAGGACTGAGGGGGTCATTAAATATTTGTAGCAGAGGAAAAAACAGCTTGAGGACCAACAGCAGATCATGGAAGTACAAAACATAAGGGTGAACCGCCGAGTTGCCCAAAGGAGGAGAATTCAGTTCACTTCATTGGAGCAAGAAATCAATGAGGATCGAGAGTCATGGCTTGAAAGAGCCAACATTCACTTGGATAAACTACTCGACAAGGGCAATAAGGACCATGCATTGTTGAGACACATGGCATTCCATTAAAGGGCGAGAAACATGAGTTCCGAGGCACGAATAAGGAGTCTCAAGGCAAAACTAGAGAAGGCAACAAAGAAGCAAAAGAGGCAAAGGGAGCATGATCGTCTTCAAACATTGGCCAAAGTCTCTTTAGCCTAGCATGACACTTGATGGAAGAACTCCAGCCCAAATTTCAAGAAATTTGGGGCATTTTTGGTATTTTTGAAAATTTTTGCACAAAAAACAAGGTTTTTCTCCCAATGCATTGCGCCACGTGGCGCGCGCTTTTCCTAGTGAGCTCCAAATGACAAAAAGTTTACATCTTCGGATTTTTCATGAAAAATCATGACTGTTGGTGCATGGCCAAGAAGTTTGGGCAAGTTTTGAATCCTTAGGAGGTCAAAAACACCTTGAAAATAGCCTTTCTTCCCCTATTTTGACACACAGGAAGCAGTCCTGGGAGATTGAGGTTTTGGAGAGGCAAATGGGAACCAAATTCAGAAATTTCACTTGGGTTGGAAAGTAGACGGGTAGGGATTTCCAACAAGCACACTTATGCTCAATTTGGACTCGAGGAGGTGCCTCAAAACCAGCTCCAAATTGGCACAATGCATACATCTTTTGGCGTGGCGCACAGAGACCCAAAGGCCAAAATCACTTCCGCTCTCCGAGAGTTCGATTTGTTTCAGTGTGATTTTCTCCAAGTAAGTTTGTCAAAGTCTGTTTGATGATTTTTGGCTATGGTACTATGGTTTAGAAGCAGTGGAAAGTGAATATTGGCGCGTGGTTGAGTTTAATGAAAATTCACGTGGGCCCGTCCATTAACATACATGTTCACTCTTCATTAAAGGCGCATTTTATTTAAAAGCCATGTTATTAAAATGATAGTTGTTATTCAAACGGACCAAGGGAAGGCGAATAGTCGCCCAGAAGATCTACGCTCATGTTTACTTTGTTTTGATTGGTCATTATAGAAAATTACATGTAACACTGATGGTTGGCTTTTCATTTCCAGTTTGTAATGACTAAACAATTCCCCAGCTTTGGGTCGATCGAATTTCTCATAGCAAAGCTTATTTATTGTATTGGGAGTCATTTTATAGTGGGTGGGAATTTTGGGAAGTAGCGTGGAAGAAATCAACGCTTCACTGCACAGTTTTAGCAGGGAATTAATGAAATGATACAGCTCTGATTCAGGAGAGTCATGCGATGTGAGTTTAGCAGAGAAATAACAGGATTTTCTCTACCTTGGGAAAGCGTTCATGTTCTGTGTTCCTCTTCTGTCTGAAAAGGATTCATCACCTATGCCCTTTTCAGCTTCTTAAACAGTCTTTCCACTCCATTTTATTCAAAATTTGATTGCTAAACTTCCTACCTATCATGCCTCAATGAAACAATCTATGTCTTTGATTTAATTTCTCAGCTCCTGCTGTCCTTTGGCCCCCTACAGCCCAGAAACTCAATCACTCAATCAATTACCTCTTTCATATCTTTTTACTAGCCTAAAATCAATATTCAATTTGAGTCATCTCAGAACCTATTTTTTATTTTTACTGAGCGTGACCTAGAGAGAGCCCTCTCCTCTTCTGGTAGGGCTAGCTACCAGACTGAGCATGGTTTGATGTTGGCCCTGGAACCTTGCCTTTTCAGCCTGAGGAAAATCTAGGCACTAACATAGTGGCAACTCCACTGGGGACGAAAATGGTTTGCTTGAAAATTGTTTTTCCCCAGTACATATCTCAAGTTCAAAATTGATTGTTAATGGTGAACAACGATCAGACATAAGAAGGCTGAAATCATTCACCTGGCAACTCCATTCACTGAAGAATCCAGCAATCGATGCTTCATGGTGACTCCACTGCAGAAAGGTCAGTAGCTTTAAGGTTTTCAAGATGGATCAGGTTGCAAGAAGATACGCTCCCATGAGCCGAGATCACATCCCAGGTTTTCCGAATAAGTTGCCCAAGGTGGATTGGCTTCAGAATTTGCCTATGTTCAGAAATGTGGAAGGTAATGACGTTGCTCTTCATCTGGTGAAATTTCACATTCATGTGCATAAACTAAAGATCAATTTTCCTTAAGACTATTTGATGAAAATGTTTATGGCTACTCTAGAAGATGAAGCCCGAACTTGGTATGAAAGTTTTCCACCTGCTTCTATTCATTGTTTAAAAGATTTTCATACAATATTCTTTAAAAGGTATAAAGAATCGTATCCATCCTTGGCTTCAGTCCAGGACTGTTGTAGCCATGTTCATAGTTTTATTGAAGATCTTGAGAATTTTTATGGGCGTGATGACTTAATGGATGGAGAAATCATGGAAGCATTGTATGAAAAACAACTTCAGCAGCATAAAGACGATCATGAAAACTTGCAGCAGGATCAAGATTTTTGTATGGTGGAAGATGAAGGAATTTTACATCTTGACAGTCAACAAGAATCACATGGAATGGATCAGCAATATCAGGAAAATTTGTATACTCCTTCACTTGAAATTAATGAAGACAATCAATGTTTGAGCAGAAGAAAACAAAAAATATTATCTCCTCTGTCTGAAGATGAGATAGATCAACTCTTGAATGGTCATGTTATAGTTCCAGCTAACGCAAATCTGCAGTGTGCACATGGTCAAGAAGGTGAGGGTGGAACTTATTCCTCTTCTGAAAAGAATGACAATCCTATAAGCAGCTTCATAGATCAGCAGGTTGAAGAGGTCTATATGGTTGAAAGTGATGAAAGAAAAAGTGTCGTTTCAGATCTGTCCATAGAAGAAGACAGCATGCAGAGAAATCAAGTTTCCAATTCAGAATGTGATAATGTTAAGACAACCATTTCATATGTAGATTCAAATTGTGATGACCAGGAAAACCTTTTACTAAGTCCCATGAAAGAGAATTATGCTGTTAAAATCACCTGGAATGAAAAAAACAGAGTTATGAATCCAAATGTTCTCATGTCATCAGAACAAAGCCTTCATAAAGAGATAATCTAGTCAATTCATGAACAACAAAATGAGAATTTTTTTCAAGTAAGTGAAAAAGTTTCTCTGAATGAATTTGTGGTAGATGATATAAATGATAGTGTTGGGTTTCAAGAATCATTTGAAGTTTCTTTTCTCATGATTGATGAATGCAAAGACAATTTGGCTGTTATATCATATGAAGATGATCTATAATATATTCAGACTTCAGCAGACCAGACCATTCAGGATTCCCTTTCAGATTCTTCCTCATATGTCTCATGTTTTGAAATGTTTTTTGAAGAGGAAATCTGCTCATCCACTTGTTCAGAAATTTTTGAGGACCAAGACCATACTTTTTTTGAAGTACATTATGAAGGAAGATCGGAATCAAAAGAAAAAGACATCTTGTTTCCTCAGCAAGAGGTAAATCTTCATGTTTTTCATGATCCAATGGCAAATCTATTGCAGTCAGCAGTGAAGGTGATTATTGCAGTATTCAGTGATGAAGGAGATCATGGTCAACTGTGTTTTTGGATGCCCAGTACCAGTATTCATTGTTGACCAGAAGATCTGATCAGGAGAATCAATCAAGAAGGCATCTGCATGATTGGTTGCATTGGAAATTTGATATAGTTTGATGGTATATTGTCTTGTAAGAAACACAGGTGGTCATGTACTACCACCAAGCTTTAAGTTTTAAGTTCAGGTCTTGGTATTTTGAGTTAGTTTTTTAAAGTCAAGTTTTTCAGTCATTTCAGTTTGCATTGAGTCAGTTTTAGTCAAGTTTCAGTCAATAAATTGAGTCATGTTGGTTTGTTAGAATAATGGACTCCATAGCCCAATGGACGAAGGCACTGTCTAGCTCTTCCAAAGATCTGTTGTTCTTGGTACCTCCAAGGAGATACCATCCCCATTGGAGCCAATTTTAGAGTCAATCTTGTCAGTCCTCCTCAGAGAAAAAAACACTTTGTACATTTCATTTTTAGGTGTCCCATTATGCTCGATCAACTGCATTCCATTTAGGAGCATGCCATATTCTGACGGAAAGACCTGGTTACTCATTTATCCCTTATGCAATGTCCTGCTGGCTCAACTCTATTTATTAAAGTTCATTAAGACAGTCAATGTTTGATCTTTTTCAATCATTAGGTCTAGGTATTTGTCAATTTGGTCTTCATCAATTTCTAATAAAGCTAGTAGGCCAGAGGGAGGCTCTTATAAAGTTGTGATTCAAATATTTTCATCGTCATGTTGATAGATTATGACTATTCTTCAAAACTCTCTTTGAAGAAAAGTCAACAGTTTGTCATTTGTGATAATTTTCAAAAAGTTTTCAGTTGATCTCTTCAGGCGTGGCCATGGTCTCCTTTGCCAAATTCCATGTCAGCTACCCCTGCAAAAAAAGGCCAAAAATTTCATCATTTTAGTCAAAAAATCAAAAGGGAAGTGTGAAAAACAGAGTTGCATTAAAGTGTGAAAAAGTGCCAAGACCAAAACAATACAAAAATGGGTTCATGAGAAGTAAAAATCAAAACCAACTCTTTATAAGATATTTTCATGAATAATCAATGTCATTTGAATGCCAAGAGCAAAGGGGAAATAGTTCAAAGCCATTGGGTGAGCAAGTGCGTGTTTTGGGTGAAGTTAGAGGCAGTTTGGCAGGCACGACGCATACATCAAGTGGCACGACGCACTCAGAGAAATTGCCCAGTGTAAATTTACACAAGCGCGATGCACTGAAACGATGCGGCGCACTGGGTTTGTGGTGCGACGCACTCTCCTGCTTGGCCCAAAAGTTTCTAGAATAGCCTCCAAACGCCAAAATCGTGCAAATTTCTCTTGAATTCAAGTAGGTGGATCTCCTCCTTTGTTGTTCACTATCCAAGCTTATGGTGTATACTATGTTTGATGTGTTGAGCTCCCAAACAAAACCTTAAACTCCACCATGTCAAAATCTTCATATGGCAAGTGCTCTTTAGGGTTTCAAAACTTGCTTGCCACGAAGGTTAACTCTTTTCCATTATTTCCTTTATCCTTGATTCCCTTTGTTCCTTGACTCCATTGTTCCCCATCCCCTAAAATAGCTAAACCCCTATCCTTAATTCCCTCTCCCAAAATTTTAAGTATGAAAATCCTAAACCCTATTCCCACACCTAAATCCTAAACCCCCTCCCATATTTCCTAAACAAATCTCTCCCAATAATCCCTAATCCCTTGATATTATTTCCCTTTCCTAACAACCCCTGTTTCACTTGTTTTCCCCTTTGGTTTCAAAACTTGCTTGCCACGAAGGTTAACTCTTTTCCATTATTTCCTTTATCCTTGATTCCCTTTGTTCCTTGACTCTATTGTTCCCCATCCCCTAAAATAGCTAAACCCCTATCCTTAATTCCCTCTCCCAAAATTTTAAGTATGAAAATCCTAAACCCTATTCCCACACCTAAATCCTAAACCCCCTCCCATATTTCCTAAACAAATCTCTCCCAATAATACCTAATCCCTTGATATTATTTCCCTTTCCTAACAACCCCTGTTTCACTTGTTTTCCCCTTTGGTGTCAGAGTTTACACACATCACTAAAAGAGAAATCCAAACAATTTTCATACACCAGTCATTTGTCCAAGGCAGTTTGTGCAACAACGGTCATGGCATCTGAGCATTCATCGGATTATGACATGGAAACTCAAAGTGACTCACCCACAGAAGAACATGCTCCCCGGAGGCCTCGCAAAAGTTTCAGACATGTTAGAGAAGAACCAACCACCTTTACAGAATTGAAAGCCTGCCCTCTTGCCATCACTTGTTTTCAGTTTTAGTCATGCTATGAGTTTTGCGAGAAGGTTGCAAATGTTCAATTTCATCATGATTTGGCTCACTTGTTTGTACTACATTTGCATGGTGATCAAGTTACTTTGGCTGGTGTCACCTTCACACTTACACCAGAATCTATCTCACTGGCCACTAGCATGCCTAACGTTGGTGAAACATGGAATAAGAAGCAGAAGGTTGACCAGCAACATTATGAGCCATATGTCAAACCTGGTTTCTTGAGGCAGCTCAAGGGAGTGTTACCGTTCTGATACCTCAAAGATGAATGTGCTCCATTAATGAAATTAATCATGAAATATTTCAGTTGTGAAGGTCGCTTCTCCCAAGTATATGCTTATCACATCAGGTTTCTCATGCATTTCACCAAGGTATGGATGATGAACATTCCCACACTTCATATGGTGAGACATTAAGAGGATGACAACCCTTGTGCAACATAAGGCCCCTTAGCAGCAGCTCAGCAGCATTTGTCATTTTGCTCTTATCAAAATTTTGGTTGTGCATCAGCTTGATTTACAGGGTATCACATGGGAAAGCTTCATTTCCCGTGAGTTCTTTATAGCTTCAGCAGCTCATCGGGAGGTTTTCCATGATGTGGGTGAACCTTCACATCAGTATGGAGGTCAGGAGGTAGAGACTACTAGGGTGCAGACATATCTCACTTATCAGAAGGGCACTAGGCAGTTGTTTGCATCGGCAAAGCGAGTGCTATCTCCACCTAGAGTGGAAAGGGCCTCACTTTCTACATCACCACAGGTATAGGACAGAGGCAAGGAGCCAATGCATGACGAAGGGCCTTCAGGTGAGCGGGACTTTATTCTTGATGAGGATGTTGATATGGGCCTACAAAATGCACAACTTAGAGAGATCATAAAGGAGCAGCAGGCGAAAATCGAGGACTTGTCCTACAACTTGGAGAGGATTGAGGGGGTCATTAAATATTTGTAGCAGAGGAACAAATAGCTTGAGGACCAACAGCAAATCATGGAAGTACAAAACATAAGGGTGAACCGTCGAGCTGCCCAAAGGAGGAGAATTCAGTTCACTTCACTGGAGCAAGAAATCAATGAGGATCGAGAGTCATGGCTTGAAAGAGCCAACATTCACTTGGAGAAACTTCTCGACAAGGCCGATAAGGACCATGCATTGTTGAGACATGTGGCATTCCATTACATGGCGAGAAACATGAGTTCCGAGGCACGAATAAGGAGTCTCAAGGAAAAACTGAAGAAGGCAACAAAGAAGCAAAAGAGGCAAAGGTAGCATGATCGTCTTTAGAAATTGGCTGAAGCCTCTTTAGCATGACACTTGATGGAAGAACTCCAGCCCAAGTTTCAAGAAATTTGGGGCATTTTTGGTATTTTTGAAAATTTTTGCACAAAAAACAGGGTTTTTCTCCTAGTGCGTCGTGCCACGTGGCGTGCGCTTTTCCTATGGAGCTCCAAATGACAAAAAGTTTACATCTTCATATTTGTCATGAAAAATCATGACTGCTGGTGCATGTCCAAGAAGTTTGGGCAAGTTTTGAATCCTCAGGAGGTCAAAAACACCTTGAAAACGGTCTTTCTGCCCCTATTTTGACACACAGGGAGAAGTCCTAGGAGATTGAGGTTTTGGAGAGGCAAACGGGCACCAAATTTAGAAATTCCACTTGGGTTGGAAAGTAGACATGTAGGTCTTTCCAACAAGCACACTTGGGCTCAATTTGGACTCCAAGAGGTGCCTCAAAACCAGCTCCAAAGGGGCGTGATGCATACATCTTTTGGCACGGTGCACAAAGACCCAAAGGCCAAAATCACTTCCGCTCTCCGAGAGTTCAATTTGTTTTAGTGCGATTTTCTCCAAGTAAGTCTTTCAAAGTTTGTTCAATGATTTTTGGCTATGGTACTATGGTTTAGAAGCAGTGGAAAATGAATATTGGCGCGTGGTTGAGTTTAACGAAATTTCACGTGGGCCCGTCCATTAACATACATGTTCACTCTTCATTAAAGGCGCATTTTATGTAAAAGGCATGCTATTAAAATGATAGTTGTTATTCAAATGGCCAAAGGGAAGGCGAATAGTTTCCCAGAAGATCTACGCTCATGTTTACTTTGTTTTGATTGGTCATTATAGAAAATTACATGTAACGCTGATGGTTGGCTTTTCATTTCCAGTTTGTAATGACTAAACAGTTCCCCAGCTTTGGGTCGATCGAATTTCTCATAGCAAAGCTTATTTATTGTATTGAGAGTCATTTTGTAGTGAGTGGGAATTTTGGGAAGTAGTGTGGAAGCAATCAGCACTTCACTGTACAGTTTTAGCAGAGAATTAATGAAATGATATAGCTCTGATTCAGGAGACTCATGCGGTGTGGGTTTAGCAATTTGTTCTTCTTTCTGTTTCATATGTACCATGTCATGTTTTACCATTCATTTCATGATCATTTCTATTTGAATGTTTTTAAGTATGAGAGGTAGAATCCTGTTATTTGCTCTGACTTGGGAAAGCATTCATGTTTTGTGTTCCTCTTCTATCTGAAAAGGATTCATCACATATGCCCTTTTCAGCTTCTCAAACAATCTTTCCACTCCATATTATTCATAATTTGATTGCTAAACTTCCTGCCTATCATGCCTCAATGAAACAATCTATGTTTTTTATTTAATTTCTCAGCTCCTACTGTCCTTTGGTCCCCTACAGCCCAGAAACTTCAGTCACTCAATCAATTACCTCTTTCATATCTATTTACTAGCCTTAAATCAGTGTTCAATTTGAGTCATCTCAAAACCTATTGTTTATTTTTACTGAGTGTGACCTGGAGAGAGCCCTCTCCTGTTCTGGTAGGGCTAGCTACTAGACTGAGCATGGTTTGATGTTTTCCCTGGAACCTTGCCTTTTCAGCTTAAGGCAAATCTAGGCACTAACAACTTCTACCTTCAGATTATTTGCCTAATGAACGACCCAGATTGACTAGAAATTACTAGACTTTTACAAGGCAATTTTACATCTATTTTTAGCTTTGGGGGAACTGCCCCCGAACCCCCACCAAGGGACCACTGGCCCCTAGACCCCCCAACCAGGGGGGATTAGCCCCCCCGCGTGGACGGGTGTACATTCTTCCTGGGGTATACATTCAACTAAAACCTTTGAATACAAAAGATAATCAGGCTCCACACCCAACAAAACCTGCATCATCATTCAGAACCAGATGCAACCTCAAAAATCATGCATCATAATGTATATGTTACTTGACTAAACCCAACCTACATGTATACACTACTTCCTCTAATCAAACCTGCATATACCTTCAAAACTACTGAAACAGAAAACCTCTGAATTAAGTCTGTACCAACCAGAAATATACTGACCATCCACTGTCAATTTACAGAGCTTTATAGAGGCAGTAGTAGAGATCACCCTTCTGACTTATATAATCAATCAATCAGATATCAAACTCCTTATGCATTCAGTTTTACATTCAGATCTAAGAGGACTTCATTGACAGACAACAGTAAAACAATAGAATGATAAAATAGATCAGTCATATCTGAAGAATAGGATTTTCTTTTGTATACGCTACTTGGAAGAGTAGAACCTACATGTACACATGCTTTTATAGAGATGAACTAGCATATAGATCTACAAATATTAATTCATAACTTTGTTGCTATTCTGGACTTTAGACAAACCCAGATCATGCAATTTAAAGAATGAAATAGGTGTACATAATCAGATCTAGCCCAACCAATATCAGATCATTCAATGATAAGTCATTTCAGGTCTCATGATCCTAATCCAACATTGAATTCAAGGTGCACAAAATATTTAAGATCAAATTACAAACATAGCCCCTGCAACATAAAATATACTTCAAATAGAAGTATTCCTTAGAAACCCTTTCACTTGCACACCCTCGCCTTATGATCTTCTCCTCCTAATATAGTTTTAGGCTTTTCTCAATACCTCGGACCAAAACCACTTAGGACTTGTGGCATTCTTGGATGGGATCAAATAGTCATTAATCTGCTCAATATTGGGGGCTAATACCATGGTATTGGCCCCTAGTATTGTCTCCTCTTGAATTTTCTTTATTTTCCAACATATATGCATTTTTCTTCTTGTGAAAGTGTGTGTATACGTGGACGCTCTTTTTGTTCTGTGAACTAGCATGTAGACATTGTTCTGACTAAGTGGACTTGCATATACATATTAGACTTCTTTTCACCATCCTTTACCTTCAACTTCTTCATTCTGATTAGTAGACTTTAGTTCCATCTTCCTGTTCTTCTATCCTAATGCCCTGTTACACTATGGGTTGCCTTTCATCAAAACTGAAGTGAACTATGAGTGAGTTTCCATCAAGAACAACAGTTGTATCATAATGCCAACAATCTCCCCCTTTGGACTTGATGGAAACCATGCTAGTGTTGATTACTGCAAGTTGTAGAAACTGTTAGATATAACAAGCAACACCAAAATACTCTCCCCCTTTGACATCAATGGAAAAGGGCAGACCAAGCTATTCTCCCCCTTTGATATTCATTATGTTGTCCATGCTTCACTTGAGTACATGCCAAGTCTGCAGAGATATGTTTGAAAAGAATGACATGACTCTATAACTCAACTAAGTGAGTATGACCTCCCTATGACCAATGACTCATACATACATCAATCACCCAACCAAGTGGGGATACACCATATTTGACTCATCCACCCAACCAAGTGGGGATATACAAATTGTTTATACATGATATAAATACAACAATAATTACATCATCCATCCCATGAAATGTGGGGATAAAAATTACATCATATGTCCAATAGGACTCATTCAAATATAGATCATGACAGAAGAAGTCATATCACACACTAGATCTTTACATGACTTATGCAACAAATGATATAAGTATCTGAAGCCATAGTTGAACTCAGCAACCATGATGCCAACAATGCAAAATGTGTGTGAAGGCTAATGCTCCCCCTGAACCTGTGCTACTTGTGCATTGTCAACAATTCCTTCATCAATGCATATTTGTCAGACAAATAAAAATCAGTGAACAAAGTAGATTATCACACTGTAATCATCAATATCAGACAGAGCACCCATATCAGAGTCTGACCCACTATTTTTCTGTCAGAAAAACATATATGCTCCTTCAGCCATAGAAACTAGCATGTATATGTGACTATACTTCATGAAACCCGTGTATAATAACCTTCTTCTAAAAACTATATTTAACAGCAGGATGATGCAGCAACTACTCTCAGCTTTTGTCTGACATATTCAAATGTTTCTCTGGGAAGTGGTTTAGTGAATATATCAGTAACCTGTTCTTTGGAGGGAACATACTCTAATTTAACCTTCTATTCAAGCACTTGTTCTCATAGAAAATGGTACTTAATGGGTATGTGCTTGGTCTTCAATTGCATGACAAGATTTTTCAAAATACTGATGGCACTTGTATTATCACATAGAATGGAGATGGGTGAATACATGTGATCTGAATGCCTTGCAATGTTTTCATCATCCAAAGTAGTTGTGTGCAGCAAGATGCAACAACCACATATTCTGCTTCAGTTGTAGATAAGGAAATCGAACTTTGTTTCTTATTGAACCAAGACACTAACCAAGAACCCATATAGAATGCACCTCCACTAGTTCTCTTTCAATCATCAACATTTCCTACCCAATCTGCATTTGTATATGCATGAAGAGTAAGGTTTGTATATTTAGGATACCATGGTCCAAAGTTCTAAGTTCCTTGAAGATATTTGAAAATTATTTTGACTGCCTAGAGATGTGATTCCTTTGGATTTGCTTGGAACCTTCCAACAATTCTTAATACATGCATGATATCAGGTATGGTACCTGTTAGATAAAGAAAACTTCCAATCATATATTTGTAAGTTGGTTGGTTTACAACTGGTGATTCATCATTAGAACCGAGACTGCATCTTGTTACCATTGGAGTACATACTGGTTTAGAATCTTCCATTCAGTACTTCTTCAAGATCTTCTTGAGATATTTGGGTTGTGAAAGAAAGATACCATGTTTTCTTTATTGTACTTGTAGACCAAGAAAATAAGTAAGTTCACCAAGTAAGGAAATTTCAAATTCTTACTGCATTACTGAAGAAAAATTCTAACTCAGATTCTTCATTGCTACCAAAGATGATATCATCAACATAAACAACAATAATTAGCAATTTATCATTTTCAATCTTTGTATATAAATTGCTATCTCCAGAACCTTTTGTGAAACCTTGTTGTTGTAGATATTTGTCAAGGCGGTAATACCAAGCCCTTGGAGCCTATTTTAGACCATAAAGAGCCTCTCTTAGCTTGCATACGAGTTTTGCATCATTTCCAAGAATGAATCCTTCTAGATGTTCAATATAAACTTCTTCTTCTAAATCTCCATTAAGAAAGGTTGATTTTACATCCATTTGATATACTTTGAATTTTTGAAAACTAGAGAGAGCAAGAAACATCCTTATGGCTTCTTGTTTGGCAACAGGTGCAAAAGTTTTTTCAGAATCTATACCTTCTTGTTGAGCATACCCTTTACAAACAAGTCTTGCCTTGTTTCTAATAACTTCTCCATTTTCATTCAGCTTATTCTTAAATATCCTTTTTTTTCCTATAACATTTTTGTCATGAGGTCTAGGAACTAATTCCCAAGTATCATTCTTTTCAATTTGGTCCAGTTCTTCATCCATGGCCTTGGCCCAACATTCATCTTTGCAGGCTTCATTTACATTATGAGGTTCGGTGGAGAATAGTAATGCTAGATAACTTGAGGTCCATGTAAGAGTTCTTCTTGTCTGTATACCAACCCCTTTTTCTCTTAGAATTTGAGATTCTGGATGATTCTTCTGAACATACCTGGATGGAGTCTTTTCCCTATCTATTGTGTCTTCTTCTGGTGCTTCATTGGTTTCTTCTTTTATATCATTTTGATTTGATGTGGGAAATCATTCCCCATCTTCCTCATTATCATATTCCTTTGTTGATTTCATTTGTTTTGGATTTCTACATGCTTCATCAATTACAACATCAATGTTTTCAACAATTTTCTGAAGTCTTTTATTATAACATTTGTATCCTTTACTTCTGGATGAATAACCAAGAAGAATTTTTTCATCTGCTCTAAGTTTGAACTTACCAAGTTTTTCGTCAGTTCTTTTGATGAAACATTTGCTTCCAAACACTCTAAAGTGTTTTAGAATAGGAAGCTTACCATACCAAAGTTCATATGGAGTTTGATTGTTATTTACTTGAACATTCACTTTGTTGTGAATAGTCACAGCAACAAATGCAGTTCACCCCAGAAGGTTGCAGGAGTTTCAGATTCATCAAGCATAGCTTGAGCCGTTTGTTGAACTGTTATATTCATTCTTTCCACCATGCCATTTTTCTGAGGAGTTCTTGTAATGGATAATTGCCTATTTATTCCATGTTGTTCACAAAAGTCAAAGAATTCATCTGATATGAATTCTGCCTCTCGATCAGATCTGATGCATTTGATTTTTTGATTTGATTCATTTTCAACTAAAGCTTTGAAGGCTTTGAACTTTTCAAATGATTCATATTTATTATTTAGTAGACCTATCCAACACATCCTGGAAAAATCATCAATAAATAAAATAAATTATTCTTCTCCACGAGGTGATTTTTTCCTTGTTGGTCCACATAAATTAGTATGGATGAGTTCACTAGGCTTACTTGGTAATCCTTCTTTTCATTGAAGTGAACTCTAGTTTTCTTACTGACTTGACATGGTTTGCATATGGTATTTTCTGGGATGCTGATATCTAGAAGATCATGAACTGCCTTGATCCTACATGCTTTTTTATTTGAGAAAAGCTTAGATATCCCAATATTTTATTCCATAGCTAGTTTTCATCTGTTTTTCTTAGATAGCATTGTTATTGTCCTCCTTTGAGTATGTATAAGTTGTTTGGAGTTCTTTTACCTTTGATCACGGTCTTTCCTGTATCAAGCTCACGAACCACACATTTGTTTGATCGAAACACAACTTCATTTCCTTCATCACACATTTGAATGACACTCAACAGGTTATGCTTTGGACCATCTACATACATGACATTTCTAGATTTAACCTTTACTTTCAAGAAGAAAAAACCTTTACCTTTAATGATAGCTAGAATGTCATTTCCAAATGAGACGTTCTTTTCCTTTTCTAAAGCATTATATGAATGAAGTTTCTCTTTATCACCTGTTATGTGTTTGGAGCATCTACTATCGATGTACCACTAATTTTCTTGTCCTTCTGCATACAGATCTATGCCACACCTTTCTGATTGGGATTCATTATTTCTCCATATCTTTGGATTTAATTATGTTTGCTCCTTTTTAGGTGATGGCCAAAATTTTCTCCTGCATTCAGATCCTTGATGGCCAAAGTTGTTACAAATCAAACATCCTACTTCATTTTCAAAAGGAGAAAAGTTATTATAGGAACTTTTCTTGATTCCTGTTACACTCCTTTGATTTCATTCTTCTCTAGTCATGATGGTTTTGTAAGCAACACATTGAGAAGCCTTATGCCCAAAGTTATGACATGAAAAACATTTCCCATTAAAGAAGTTTCTCAAATTATAGAATCTTTTGGCATTGTTTACCTATTGGTTGAAGCTTCTACTGTTATTCATCCTCGGAGTAAATTGAGTATGATTTATCTTATGAGTAATTTTAGGCCTTTGCTGAAGATTGACATATTGTTCACTGGTCTTTGCTGCATCCAGATAGCTTCTGGTGGAGTTTGACGGCTTCTGTGATTGAGATGATTCTTCATGATATCCAAGACCTGTCTTTATTAGAGGAGATCACTGAACTTTGATGATTTCATTTAAAGTTTTATATCCTTTAGCAAATCTAAGATTAAGATATTTTGTCTTCTCAAGTTCTTTTCTTAGACCCACAATCTCACATTCTAGATTTTCATTGTATTTTTCTATTTGAGTGAGTTGGTGTGTCAACGTAGCTATGATCATATTCTTTTCTTCTAAAAAGATTTTTAGTTTAGCGATTTCTTCAAGAGACTTTTCCTCTTCTAAGGCATCCAAAAAATCATCATTATCATAAACCATGAGTAGTATATAATCTTGTTCAGTTTCATCATCATCACTATTGGATAAACCATCACTATCTTCATGCATATAGTAAATCCTTCTATTCACAACCTGTTTTCTATTTCCTTTTGCATATTCCTTTCCTTTTTCATATTTATCTTTATGAGGACATTTGGTAGCATAATGGTGGACTCTACCACAAGAAAAGCATTTGAAAGGTATCTTACCTTTGAATATTTCGGAACCCCATTGAAGCTTCTTAACAAAATTTACCTCATCTTCTTCTTCTAAAATGTGTCCTGATTCATTGTCCTCTTCCTTTTATTTTCCCTTTGTTGACGCTTTAAAAGCAGCTTCTCTCATATATGATGGACCTCCTTTTCTCATTTCAAAGGAAGTTAGGATTCCATGGAGTTGAATCATAGTAATAGTTGGAAGATCTTGTTTTTCTTTTATGACAGAAACTTTTGACTCAAATTTAGAAGACAAAGATCTCAATATTTTCTCAACTAAAGTAGCTACCTTTATCTCTTCACCCATATTATTCGTACAATTAACAATCTTACCTATCGTGAAAAGTAACTAGAAACACTCTCATCACTATGCAACTTAAGAGTTTCATACTGAATTCTGAGAGTTTGAAGCTTAACACGTTTTACCTAAGAGTCTCCTTCATCACTGTGAATGATTTTTTCCCATATCTCTTTGGTTGTCTTGAGTTGCATGACTTTAAAAAATTCTGATTCTAACAGACTTCCCAATAATGTATTGATAGCTTTGGAATTAGTTTCGTATAACTTCTTACTTGCAGATTTGTAATAATTGCTATTGGAAATTGACATCCTCCTTCCACAATTTCCCAAACATCGGCTCCAAGAGATTGTAGATGGGTTCTAGTTCTTATTTTCCAATATACCAAGTTGCTCCCATTGAAGATTGGTGGTCTAACAGATCTTATGCCTTCGTGATTATTCATCTTGAAATTTCTTCCTTCAAGTGATCAAGCTTATTCTGAAGGACCTGCTCTGATACCAATTGTTGGAAATAATACCAAGAGGGGGGTGAATTAGTATTATCAATTCAATAATTTTTTATTTCCCAAAAATATTTATATACGCTACTTCTGTGAAGTGAACTAGTGTGTACACACTACTGTGATTAGAGAAACCAGCATATATCCAGAGAACTTATGATTTAGTCAATTTATCATGTGTTGATCTTTAATCAGTGCATCAGTAACTTATTAAACAGTGCAGTAAAAAATAGAATAAACCATCACACATAAGCAACACACATGAACACCAAGATTTAAGATGGAAACCCAATGCAAGGAAAAACCACCTGCTACTATTGCCTCTGTCTTCTTTTAATAATAAGAAACTTTGCGTACAATCTTGTACTGGTGTAGTCTCATACCAATACGTAGGCACCCACCTACAAAAGGATACAACCTTCTCTCATTTTCCAACTTCTACTAGAAGGGAGTTGCAACCCCGTAGTTATTGTACTAGCTAATGTGTTTACTAGTACGTAGGCACCAGTCTACAGAAGGCTACGACCTTCTCTCTTCTTCTAGGGACCATATTTCATAAATTTTTAGACTGGATGCTCCTAGCACATAACAATACACATGAAGGCCTCATTTCATCAAATTTTCATACTTGACCCATCAGAAATTTCAAACTATATCAACCAATAAACAGTTAACTTGAACAATAAAATCATTATCACCATAACACTACGTTGAACCTAGAAACCTGCATCATCATTCAGAACCAACTGCAACCTCAAAAATCATGCATCAAGATGTATACGCTACTTTACTAAACCCAACCTATGTGTATACACTACTTCCCTTAATCAAAATTGCATATACCTTCAAAGCTACTGAAACATAAAACTTCTTAATCAAGTTTGTACCAACCAGCAATATGTTGACCATCTACTATCAATTTACAGAGCTTTACACAGGCAGTAGTAGAGATCGCCCTTCTCACTTATAAAATCAATCAATCAGATATCAAAATCCTTATGCATTTAGTTTTACATTCAGATCTAAGAAGACTTCATTAAAAGACAACAATAAAACAACATAATTAATCAGATAGATCAGTCAGATCTAAAGAATAGGATTTTCTTTCGTATACGCTACTTGGAAGAGTAGAACCTGCTTGTACACACGCTTTTACCGAGGCAAACCAGCGTATAGATCTGCAAATATTAATTCATAACTTTGTTTCTATTCCGGACTTCGGACAAACCCAGATCATGACATTTAAATAATAAAATAGGTGTACATAATAAAATCTAGCCCAACCAATATCAAATCATTCAATGATAAATCATTTTAGGTCCCATGATCCTTATCCAACATTGAATTCAAGGTGCACAAAATATTTTAGATCAAATCACAAACATATCCCCTACAACCTAAAATATACTTCAGATAGAAGTATCCTTAGAAACCCTTTCACTTGCACAGTTTGGCCTTATGATCTTCTCATCCTTATATAGTTTTAGGCATTTCTCAATACCTCGGACTAAAACCACTTAGGACCCGTGGTATTCTTGGATGGGATCAAATTGTCATTACTCCACTCAATATTGTGGCCTAATACCATGGTATTCACCCTTGGTTTTGTTTCCTCTTGAATTTCCTTGATTTTCCAACATATATGCACTTTTCTTCTTGTGAAAGTGCGTGTATACATATACGCTCTTTTTTTTCCGTGAACTAGTGTGTATATGTTGTTTTGACTAAGTGGATCTAAGTATACATCTTAGACTTCTTTTCACCATCCTTTACCTTCAACTTCTTCATTCTGATTAGTAGACTTTATTTCCATCTTGCTATTCTTCTGTACCAATGCCCTATTACATCTTAATGGACTTGTTACACTATGGGTTGCCTCTCATCAAAACTGAACTGACCTGTGAGTGAGTTGCCATCAAGGACAACACTTGTATCATAATGCCAACATAAATGAGATAATGGTTACATTGGAAGTACGGCAATACCTAGTCATATTTCCTTTCGTTCAGTTAGAATTAGGAATAGATTAATTTAGATTTAGATTCCTTTTCTTTTTGCATTTATTTCATTATTTCAGATTTTTAATAAGCAAGTAATGAATCCAAGTTTTTCTTGGCATCCCCTTTCATTGTATGGAAAAGTGGCTTTGAACATATCAAAATTTATTATATAGTCGGATCATACACACTTGTGAAAGCACATGATTGTCTTGTTTTTGCAAAAAAAATCATCACATTGTTAAAAATGTTTTTTAATCATATATGAAGAAATTCCAAGAAATTGCTATGGATTGGCAATTTTTTTATTCAAAAGTATTTCTAAAAAGGCTCATTTTCACCACTCTTGTCCTCCGATATAATTTTGAAGTGGATGTAATTAGAAAGTTCATTACTTAGCATTTTAGATTGAATATGTAGATGATGTTCAACATATGCAAATTTTGATAAATTCATGGGAGAACTTGAAGATTCATGAGGTAAACTTACAATCAATATTCTTCCAGGTATGCATTAACAAGTTCATCTTCATCTACTGTTAGTTTTCTCTTTTTCATATTTGAAATCTTATTTCTATTTTGTTTCTTTTGCAGGTCTTCATTGACTTGATTTTGGAGACTTGAGATAAGCAAGCAGTCAATCCTTTATAATTTGCAACATGTCTAGGGAAGTATTTGTTGTTTCATCAAAATTTGGTATTCTTTAGTTTTTATTCTATTCATTAAAACCCTAATATGCGTTTTTGTATTAAATTACTTTATTATCAGAAGATTCGTATCAGATCCTTATAATATTGTAACTTTCCTCATAGGAAAATTACGATAAAATCATTCTCCGGTCAAATATTTCCAATAGTTAATATAATTATTAAAGGGGTTTTTGTTAAAAGGTGAAATTGATTTGGGTGCTTCCTTTTAAATTAAATACTTTAAGAGTGGTTGGCCCCACAAATGCCACTTGGCATATCATCCTTTGCAAATATCGTAACTTATAAAGTGTGCCACACTCAAAACTCCGATATCTCAATATTCCTGATGTCTCCTACTTCTAATATCGGATGTTCTCGTCCTCATCCTATATCGGGACTTTCATATCAGATGCTTTCTCTTTAAATCCCCGATATACCATCGGTGATATAGAAGTTCCAATATCGCTTTCCACCTTCGCTTATTTTATGTTATTTCTTTAAATATGATTTATCCGAAGTTTCATATATCTCACCTTTCTAAAGTATAGCCAAGTGGTTTCTCTAATATATTTCTTCGGATACACTGATGTGTGTAGATCATGTGTCGACCCATGTGAATTCATATTTTACATTTAGCAATATGAGTTAATAATCATATTCTTCCTCTCAACAATGAAGTTGAAATGAAATGCTTACACTCTTTATTGCTTAGATTTGCTACAAACAGAGGAAAATTTGCAAAAAAATCTTGCAACAAATAATATTATCCATGATTTATTCTATGACTATTCCAAATCTCACATTTGTCGAGTGAAGTTAAAAAACTTTTTCATTTGTGCTCATTCATTTAACATCCGCTTCAATCGCATTGCTTCTTCCAAATTGATTCAAGGCCTCTATCTGGTAATTATTGGAATACTGATTTTATGTTGTTCACTTTCTAATATCATATTCTTGGGATTATGTTATATCATAACCATTTCAAAACACTTCTTAAGGCATTTCTATGAGATCTGCGAGTCCTATTTTATTGTATTTTCTCAAAGCCCTTGATCTCAGAATCTCGTAGAAGTCATCATGAACTATTATTGTATTCAGGTTCTGATATTATATTTTTAGTCAATATTAATTCTGAGCTTCCTTTTATCATAACTTTCATTTAAAAATCTCTACACAAAATAGTTATTGAGACTTCCAATATGTTGGGAACGAGTCCCCTAGGGTCAATTTTGGGGTTAAAAGCCCAAGTTTTGGGGCTAAAGGCCCAAGTTTTGTATAATGAATGTAAAGTCTCTGCATTTTGTGGTCGCAAAGCGTGAAGATGTAAAGAGTCATCAAGGATTTTCATCGTTATTTTATGGAACTTGTGTCGGATTTATGAGATCCACCCTTGGTTCGCGGACCATGGATTGTATAAAAAGGGAAGTCTTAGAAGAGTCTAAGGGAGTCTTAGTTCATAGTTGATGTTGATTAATGTAATGGGCATGTGAGAGCTAAGAGTGAAGAGTCTTAGCATACGAAAGAGGCTCTACAACTAAGTGCGCAGAGGCCTAGGGTAGAAGTCTGCAGCTGTGTGCATAGAGGCCTAGGGTAGAAGTTTGCAGCTGAGTGCGTGGACCCCTGCAGCTGTGTGCGTAGGGTAGTCAAAATATGTAAAGGAAATTTGAACATTAATAAAGGGAATTATTCTAGAAATGCCTGTGTATGAGCTATTTTACTTTTGTTATGAATGTATGTGATTATGTTACGTTGAATACTAGGTCTATGATTTAATGTTGTATTGATGCCTGAATATATGTGTTGTACTTTGTTATATGAACGTAAGTAACAATATCTATCTATGCGAAGATAATCATAATGCAAGTTGAATTTATCCACTACTTAATCTAATGTGGGTAAATACAGCAGTAAGAGTAGTCACAAAGGTGCATAAGTATCTAAATTGCCTATTTAGGGTACGTGAAGGAAGATCGCAAACCTTCACGATGGTCTCGAAGCCAAATAAGAGAAGTATATCGATAAGCCCTAAAAGGTTTATCGGTCTGCGTGAAGGAAGCGTTAGGATATAAAACAACATCACTACCATCTCAAGGTGCAGAAACTTGGTTCCTGCATCCCCCCATACTGCTTCGAGTGAGACTTCAGTCCACGTTCTAGGGATTGATGTCGAAAAGGGCTAGTAGTGTAGGGATTTTCTTGGCTAATTAATGATAAACCTAAGTCAGGGCCCCTCAAGCCAACAAATGGTTATGTTGTCAGGACCGGGATCTACATAAAGAGATGTGTGATGTTACATCACTAGAATCCAACTAAGAAAGAGATCGAAGACTAGTTGGATATAAAGATCCACAAATTCGCGACCCAAGAGAATAGGAATCCACTATTGACGAAAGAACAGTGGTTGGATAGATATTTGTACACAGAGATACACGAGATCTCCTTCTGTTCCTTCCAGGTCGAGTTGTATGAGTGGATCGAGAAATTTGCAGACGGCCAAGGAAAGTGGAGGCTTGATGGTCCACTAGTTTGGACCTCAGAGTTAGTGCAGAGATTAGAAGCCTCTGAAGATAATATTGCATGCATTATTGATCATTGGCTCGATCGTATCATAAGAGGGTTTGTGACAGATTTCAAAGTCGATACCTTGGTCAGTTACAACAAAGTAGAGTGTCACTTCTTCAAGGGCCACAAGGTAAGTATTTGAAGTCTTTAAATACCTATATTAAGATGCTCTTGTGTGAAAAGTGGGTTATGCAGATACCTTGATGTTTGGGGCTACGCGAAGTGGAACGACATTCAGGAATAGGGGGAAATAGGCCCTGAATATAGACTGCTAATTGAACCTCCTCTGAGTGATGACAAGGAAGTAGCACAAGATTTTTTGCATAGCATTATTCGGTTGATAAAGCAAGGTTTCCCACGAAAACCCCATCCACCCACACCACCTCCATCTTCACCCCCATTGCATACACCTTCACCTACACCACTGCCACCTCCACCACCATTCAGTATGGCAAACTCAATAAAGCTACATATGTTTAAGGGCATGGGAAATGAAGATCCGGACCAGTTTTGGTTCATAGCAAAGGCTGTATGGGAAGCTCAGGGTATCACAAATGATCAAATGAAGAAAGCAACATTGGTTAGTTCTTTGCAGGATCGCGAGCTAACATGGTACATTAAGTACTTCACTAATAACCCGACGTCTACTTTGGCAGATATCCAGACTGTGCTGAATAAGGAATTCAATAGACCTACGTTTGAAGCACAATCAATTGTGGGTTTCAAAGAGATCATGATGAATCCTGGCAAGACACCCTGGGATCTGGATCAGAGATTTAAGTGTATAATCTATGAAGCTAACATGAATCTGACAGATGGGGATCGTGAATGGTTTGTGGCTTCGCTTCTGCCTCATCTAAGGGTTGCACTATCACAAAAAAAGATTAGGACCCAGGTAGAAGCCCTGGAAATTCAGATGAGATTACATGAGACATTGATGCAATATGCTAATCTAGGAGTTCCATAGATTCATACACAGTTATAGAACCTTTGCTTAGAAATGCAATGTCTGAAGAAAGATAGAATAGCTTGACCAGAGGTGTGCGAAGAAGTTTGGTGCCTGAAGTGCAAAGGTTAGGGACATGCCAAATATCACTGCCCAGTCTTCGTGAATTATATTGCAGTAGGAGGACCAATGCCTCTAAAGCTAGAAGCTCAAGCAGGGCCAAGTGCAGGACCTGTGCTATGGTGTGCAATCTGTCGGGTAGCAGGAAAACACATGACAAACAAATGCCATTTGCTGCAGAAATTTGTATAGACATCGCAATAGCTCTTCTACAACTTCTGTCAATTGGTGGGTCATGATGAGCGTAGTTTCTATAGTTACAAGTTAATGATGGATAGAACGCCCACCTATAGGGTGCAGGCAGAAACACGGCCTCCAGTCCAAGGTGTTGGGGGAACGCAAGGTGAATACGAGGGGCACGGATGAGGTTGAGGTGGAGGACTTGGTAGAGGTCGGCGACAGGTCATTTGTTACAATTGTAGAGGACTAGGACACTACGCACGAGACTGATCGAATCCAACGCATCTCTCATGCCAATATTGTACTCAGTCTGACCATGAAACTGAAGATTGCCTAGTATTGCTAGCTAAGATACGTGAAAAGGGGGAACATCCTCCGCAACCAACTCAGAACCTATAGATGATGAGGCCTAAGCCTCGCGAAGAGGATCCCAACGTAAATATTGTGTTGTAGAGTGGGATGATGACTGGGGAAATTAAGGGGAAGCAGCCTGAAGATAGTGAATGGGTCAGCAAAGCTCCAGAAAAGGAGGTCGAGTTTGATCTGAAATGTGCACGAGAAACATTTATGGAAGCACAAAAAAGCTTCGATGAGGCCTCTACCTCAGGAACTTAGGACAAGCCAGCTGAAGAGATGGACACATCCATGCTTACTACTTTCTTATAGACCTGTATGAAGTTGTTGCGTGACAACAAAGCTGTGAAGGGGCTACAGGAACTAATAAATAAGTGTGCAGGGAAAGAAAATGCTCTTGATGGACCGTGCGTAGTCAGGAAGATTGGTAAAAATAATGCAAGAACAAGGAATGAGATGAGGCTCACTGCACAGATAGGAGAATATGAGATGGATCAAGTAATTTTGGATCTAGGGTCGGACATGAATTTCTTACCTAAATAGAAATGGGAGAGGATGGGGAGACCTACACTGCAGTGGTCTCTGATCCAGCTAAGAATGGAAAATCAATAAAAAATTATCCCCATCGGAATATTGCAGGGAGTGATAGTTGATATTGAGGGCGCGAGCACATTGGCTAACTTCAAAGTAATAGAGATTTTGGATGACAACAATCCCTACCCTACATTCCTTGGGATTGAATGGGCCACTGACATGAATGGGGTAATCAATTTGAAGAAGTGGGAGATGATATTTGAGAAGAGATCACTCCGAATAGTAGTGCCCCTGGACCGTGTAGAAGAACCACACTATACTAAATTGGTCCACGATTATGAAAGTGATGATGATTTGGACCAGATTTATAAGATAATGGTGTAATATTAGGATTGGGTGAATCTGACAGCGGATGGATCTATTGCATGGGACCGCGAAAGCTCCTGCACTTCAGATTCAGATGAGGACTTGGAACACTAGTAGAACTAACTGCATCAAGTATCTACGTTGCATTGTAATATGATGACAAAGTCATTGCGCTATGTATCGTCAGAGGTAAGAAATTTGCCTTAATTTGATGGATTAAATGATGTTGATAACTTTTTGGATGCATTCGAGAGACAAGTGTCATAGAAGCATCGCTTCCAGGCCTTGGATTGGGCACTGCGCACTACACTACAAGATGGTGGGGCACGCACAAAGACAGTTTTTATGATTGGCGCATGTACAAAAAGATGATGAGAGTTCAATTTGGTAACCCACAAGTGTGGCTAACAAAGAAATATTGTGGAAGGAATGACCTGCGCGATCACCTAGCCAAATGGACTAAGGTTTATGGAGCGGAGCCTCAACCTGAATGGGTGCACCTGTTTTGTCATACTTTGGATGTAATATCGATGAACTGGTACTTAGAGACATAGCTCTGCCATGGCACTAAAGAATGGGACATTTTGCGACAGGGATTCTTGCTGACGTTTAAGTTTGAGGATGGGTTTGAAAGTATTAAAAAATCATTGTAGGAAGTTAAGGCAGCAATATTCAGAGTACCGTAGGATCCCTTGGACTTGATTCAACCAGACTGGACCACCTAGCTCAACCATGCACTGGAGTGCTACAATGTGACTATTGAGAAGAGGACAAGAACCTGGGGAACATTAATATACCAGAGACTGAAGGTCACTGCCAAGTTGAAGGACCGCAAATTGAAAATCTAGATATCACCGCACCGCTAAAAGCAAAACAAGTGAACATTGGGATAGAGGTGGAGCCGAAGTTTGCAAATATTAGGGACTATTTGGATGACACAACAATAGATAAGGTTGTCAAATTGCTTTGCGAATACCAGGACTTGTTCACTACGAAGTTCTCAGACCTAAAGGGGATAATAGGAGACCTAGGGGTGATGAAAATTATGTTGAAACTGGACGTGAAGCCGATCAAGCAAAGATCTTACCACCTCAATCCAAAGTATAAAGAAAGGGTCTGCTTAGAGGTGGATAAAATTCTTGCGGCGGGCATCATTGAACCAGTAGAAGAGTCTGATTGGGTAAGCCCAATGGTAGTTCAGGACAAGAAATAGAAGGATGAAATAAGGATATGTGTAGATATTAGGAAATTGAATGACGCCTGCATACATGATCCCTTTCCAACTCCATTCACTGACGACGTGCTGGATAATGTAGGAGTACAAGAGGCATATTCATTCACATATGGATTCTCGGGGTACCATCAGATCAAGAATGCACCAGAGGATAGAAGCAAGATGACCTTCGCCACGGATTGGGCATGCTTCTAGTACATAGTAATGCCTTTTGGGTTGAAGAACGCATCGGCGATCTTTTCGCATGTGTTCATCACGGTGTTCAAGGACTTCATTCACAAGTTTTTGGTGGTATACTTTGATGATTGGATGGTGTTTGGGTTGGTAAAGCGCCACGTATCTAGTCTAAACTTGATGTTGGACACATGTCGGAGGTACCAAATCGCGCTTAATTTGAAGAAATATTTGTTTTGTGTCCCTTTTGGGATCTTACTGGGTCATGTGGTGTGCAGACAAGGTTTGATGGTATACCCTACTAAGATCATGGTTATAATCAATTTGGAGGCACCAAGAAGTGTGAAACAGTTGCGCGCAACGTTGGGGCATACAGGGTACTATAGAAAGTTCATCAAAAGTTATGCCCAAGTTACTGCACCGATTGATCCAGGTGGATATTGGTGGCCACCTGCCAAGTCCACCTGGACCCCCACCATTGTCTTTCTCAGCATTTTCAGTTTCCTTAATTGTAGCACAACTTACTATTTTTAGCAGTTTTTCGGGTCCTGAACTTCTGGAGCCGTTTTGAGGCCCAAAACGACGTTTTTTGGG
>APFE030213181.1:44867-63432 GCA_000404065.3 Pinus taeda | reverse complement strand
TGATTGGCCACTTCTCTACAAAAGCGACCCAGAATTCGGCCACACATACCAGACACTCTTGGAGGGTCGACAGGTTGCTGATTTTCACCTCCAGGATGCCCTATTATGCCACCTCGGTCACCTTTGTGTTCCTTCAAGCGAGCGTGCCAAGATGATTTGGGAAGCACACTACAGTCGGGCTGCTGGGCATTTCGGGGTCGAGAAAACAGTGGAAGTACTACAAAATTATTTCTATTGGCCGAATCTTCGACAGGATGTTGGGAAATACATCCGATCATGTACTGCCTGTGCCATTGCCAAACCGACCATTAAGAAGCAAGGCCTCTATACCCCGTTGCCTACCCCCAGCCGACCTTGGGAATCCATCTCCATGGATTACATGTCAAGCCTTCCTTCCACGAAGCATGGAAATGACTGTGTTTTTGTGGTCGTCGACAGGTTCTCGAAGATGGCCTGCAAGAAGAATATCACAGCAGAAACCACTGCTAAACTCTTCTTCGAACGAGTGTGGGTGCACTTCGGGATCCCACAGTCTATCATCTCAGATCGGGACAGTCAGTTTCTCAGCACATTTTGGTCCAGTCTCTGGTCAATGCTGGACACCAAACTCACGAATTCCACAGCCTTCCATCCTCAAACTGATGGCCAGACAGAGGTTGTCAATAGGATGATTGTGCACATTCTGCGCATGTATAACTCAAAGCATCCACGCACATGGGATGAGAGCCTCTCCTATGTTCAACACAGCTACAACCGAGCTCTTCACAGCTCGACTGGCCACAGCCCTTTTCAGGTGGGCTTGGGATTCCAGCCACTATGCCCCATTGATGTGGCCATGCCACTTGCAGCTACTCACATGAATTCAACTCATGTCCAGTCCGAAACAGATAAGGCCACCAGCTTCATTGAGCGCATCCAAAATATTCGCCAGCAGGTCCATGACATTCTTGAGAAATCAAATGCCAAGTACAAGCAGCGACATGATCAACATCGGGTGCCACACAAGTTTCAGGTGGGCGACAAAGTCTGGTTGCATTTGCAAAAGGAACGCCTCACTGGAGCCTATCGGAAATTAAGACCACTCCGATATGTTCCTTACACCATTACTAAGGCTATGGGAGACAATGCATTTGAGCTCAACATTCCCCCATTCTTTGGCCTGCACCCAGTGTTCAATGTGGACCGCCTTCGACCATACTTTCCACCATTACTAGACACATCCGACATTGCAGAACAGCTCCAACCCACAGAATTAAATCCAGATTGCATGAACAAGCTGCAACTGATCGGATCATGGACACACAGATCAAGAACACTCGCCAACAGAATATCCAACTGTATCGAGTTGTCAAAGCAGGCCAACTCCTTCAGCAGGGCAAGTGGTTCACCAGAGAACAGGTTCAGCAGAAGTTTCCTCATCTCATGGAGGAGCTCAACGCAATGGGGACCATTGCTTCCTAAGGGGGGAGGAATGATTCAGGTGGATATTGGTGGCCACCTGCCAAGTCCACCTGGACCCCCACCATTGTATTTCTCAGCATTTTCAGTTTCCTTAATTGTAGCACAACTTACTATTTTAGCAGTTTTTCGGGTCCTGAACTTCCGGAGCCGTTTTGAGGCCCTAAACGACGTTTTTTGGGGAATCCAGGGGCAACATGGGTCCATGCAATGGACCGATGGATGCCCCGTTCCAACAATGATAGTGCTCAAATAGATCTTTCTAATGAGCTATTGTACGCGTCAAACGGAGATGATATGCTAAAGTTACGACCCCGGGAAGTTGATGTACCAACTTACCCCCAAACGGGGCCCACAGTTTGGCGTTTCATCTCCTAGGGTTAGGTTTTGGAATGTTAAGGGTTTTTCATTGTTTCTCAACAATAAATAGGCCTTCGAGCCTCATTGTAACACAGTTCAGAGGCATGTAGCCATCACATCTCTTCTCAGAGATAAGCTACCATCGCCCTAGCTAGTTTATTTCCATTTCTGATTGTAAGCACGTTTCAGTATTTTCCATTAATGAAATGAAGTATTACTTCCGCTGCATCTTTGTGTATATGGTTATCTCTGTAATTTGTTGCGTTCCTGTTTAAATCCGGATCACCGATGGAGAAGTTGCTAAAGAAGGATGCTATGTTTGTTGGAAATAATACTGAGAGGGGGGTGAATCAGTATTATCAGATCAATAATTTTATTTCTCAAACAAATTTATATACGCTACTTCAATGAAGTGAACTAGCATGTACACGCCATTTTGATTAGAGAAACCAACATATATCCAAAGAACTTGTGATTTAGACAATTTATCACGTGTTGATCTCAAACCAGTACATTAGTAACATATTAGACAGTGTAGTAAAATCATAATAAAGCAACACACATGAACACCAAGATTTAAGGTGGAAACCCAATGTGGGTGAAAACCACCTACTGTTGTCGTCTCTGTCTTCTTTTAATAATAAGAAAATATGTTTACGATCTTGTACTAGTGCAAACTCATACCAGTACGCAGGCTTCTACCTATAGAAGGTTACAACCTTCTCTCATTCTCCAGATTCTATTGGAATTGAACTACAACCCCCTAGCTCTTGTACTAGCCAATATGTTTACTAGTACGTAGGTGCCAGCCTACATAAAACTCTACTCTTCCACCAAGGACCACATTTCATGAATTTTCAAACTAGATCCTCCTGCCACATATCAAGACATATGAGGACCTTGACTCATCAATAACCCATGAGAAACTTAGAAACTCAAACTTCATCAACCAACATGTAGTTAATCTGAAACAATCAGATCACTATCACTAGAGCACTGTGTTGAACCTAGAAACCTGCATCATCATTTAAAACCAGCTGTAACCTCAGAAACTATGCATCAGACTATATATGCTACTTGGCTGAACCTAAATTATGTGTATACGCTACTTGGTTGAACCCAAATTGTGTGTATAGGCTACTTTCGTTAATAAAACCTGCATATACCTCCAAAGCTACTACAAACATAAAATTTTGAATCAAGTCTGTACCAACCCGAAATATATTGAACACCTACTGTCAACTTACAGATCTTTACACAGGAAGCTACAGAGGTCACTTCTTCTCACTTCTACAATCAATCTATCAAATATCAAACTCCTTATTCATTCAGTTTTACATTCAGATCTAAGAAGACTTCATTGACAGGCAATAGTAAAATAGCAACACTAATCTGATAGATGAGTCATCCTTGAACATCAAGCTTTTCCTTTGCATACGCTACTTGGAAGAGTTGAACCAGCGTGTATACGCACTTTCACCAAAGTGAACTAGCATACAGATCTGCAAATACTTGCTTATAACTTCGTTGTAATTCCAGAGTTCAGACATATCCAGATCATCACATATAAAGGCTAAAGTGTGCATTACTAACCAGATCTTGCCTATCCATCATTAGATCACATAATGATAATTCATTATGATCTCGATATATCATTAGATCTCATCCATTATCAAACACTTAGCTTCATACTTAGTTCAGATCAAGAAAAGCATCAAAAACCCTTAACATGCATATTTGCTTTTGATCTAACACTTCATAAGATATTCATTACTTGTGCACTTAGCCCTTTGATCTTCTCCTCCTTATATACTTAGATCCTTTGTCAATACCTCGGACCAAAACCACTTAGGACCAATACCTTGGACCAAATACCTAGGGTCAATACCTCGGACCAAATGCCTTGGGCCAAATACTTTGGACCAAAACCTTGGACCAAATACCTCAGACCAAAATCTTGGTTTTCCAACATGTACGCGCTTTTCCTCTTGTGGGAGTGAGTGTATACGTATACACTCTTTTTGTTTTGTGGACCAGCGTATATACATTGCTTTGACTAAGTGGACTTGCGTATACTTCTTAAACTACTTTACATCAACCTTTTCCTTTACCTCATTTATTCTGATCAGTAGACCTTAGTTCCATCTTCCTATTCTTTTGTACCATTTCCCTATAACCATTGAATATACCTATTGTACTATGAGTTTCCTTTTACCAAAACTGAATTGACTTGTGAGTTAGTTACCATCAAGGACAACACCTATATCATAATGCCAACAATCTCCCCCTTTGGACTTGATGGAAACCATGATGGTGTTGATTTCTCCAAGCTGTAGAAGCCATAAAGATAACAAGCAACACCAAAATTCTCTCCCCCTTTGACAACAAGGGCAACGGGAAAACCAGGATACTCTCCATATCTGAACAGTTGAATATGATCATTCTCCCCCTAGGCACATGTTGAATTCTCTCATTAAACTCCCTCTTTGTGCATGTTGTAATATCATTGTACATGTTGTGATGCACTAACCATCCATGCTCCCCCTAAGCACACGCAAATTCTGCAAAAATGTTTTCCAAAAGAATAACATGACTCTATAACTCAATTATGTGAGTTTCACATTCCTATCACCAATGACTCATACATATGTCAATCTCCCAATCAAGTGGGGATATACCAAATTTGACTCATCCACCCAACCAAGTGGGGATATACCAATTGTTTATACATGATAGAAATACAATAAATATTACATTATCCATCCCATGCAAAGTAGGGATAAAAATTACATCATTTGTCCAATAGGACTCATTCAAATGTATGAGAAGTCATATCACACCCTAGACTTTTACATGACTTAAGCAACAAATGGTATAAATATCTGAAGCCATAGCTGGACTCAACAACCATAATGCCAACAATGCATAATGCGTGTGAACGCTAGTTCTCCCCCTAAACCTGTGCTACCTGTGCATTTTTAACAAGTCATTAATCAAGGCATCTTTGTCAGTCAGATAAAAATTAATGAACAAAACATATCGTTAGACTATAATCATCAACATCAGGCAGAGCACCCATATCAGAGTCTAACCCACTGTTTTTCCTGTCAGAAAAACATATACGCTTCTTCAGCCACCGAAATCTGCGTGTATACATGACTATACTTCATGAAACTTGTGTCTAATAAGCTTCCTCTCAAAAAACTGGATTTAACAGTAGGATGATGCAACAACTACTCCCAACTTTTGTTTGAGATATTCAAATGTTTCTCTGGGTAGTGGTTTAGTGAATATATCAGCAACCTATTCTTTGGAGGGGACATACTCCAATTTGACCTTTTGTTCAAGCACTTGTTCTCGTAGAAAATGGTACTTGATGGGTATGTGCTTGGTCTTGGAGTGCATGACTAGATTCTTTGAAACATTGGTGGCACTTGTATTATCACATAGAATGGAAATGGGGGGACTACATGTGATTTGAATGTCTTGCAAAGTTTGCACCATCCAAAGTAGTTGTGTGCAGCAAGATGCAGCAACCACATATTCTACTTCAGCTGTAGATGAAGCAATTGAACTTTGCTTCTTACTGAACCAAGACACTAACCTGGAACCCATATAGAATGCACCACCACTAGTGCTTTTTCTATCATCAACACTTCTTGCCCAATCTGCATCTAAATATGCATGAAGAGTAAGATATGCATATCTAGGATACCATAGTCCAAAGTCTTGAGTTCCTTGAAGATATTTGAAAATTTTTTTGACTACCTAATGGTGTGATTCCTTTGGATTTTCTTGGAATCTTCCAACTATTCCTACTGCGTGCATGATATCAGGTCAGGTACCTATTAGAAAGAGCAGACTACCAATCATGGATATGTAATTTGGTTGATGTACTACTATTGATTCATCATTTGAGCTGAGACTGCATTTTGTTACCATTGGAGTACATATAGGTTTAGAATCTTCCATTTCGTACTTTTTCAAGATCTGCTTGAGATATTTGGTTTGTGAAAGAAAAATGCCATCTCTAGTTTGCACAACCTGTAGACCAAGAAAATAGGTAAGTTCACCAAGCAAGGACATTTCAAATTCTCGCTGCATTATTGAAGAAAAATGCTGACTCAGGGATTCTTCATTGCTACCAAAAATGATATCATCAACATAAACGATAATAATTAGCAATTTATCATTTTCAATCTTTGTATATAAATTGTTATCTGCGGAACCTTTTGTAAAACCTTGTTGGTGTAGAGATTTGTAAAGGTGGTAATACCAAGCCCTTGGAGCCTGTTTCAAATCATAGAGAGCCTTTTTGAGTCTACATACAAGTTTTGAATCATTCCCAAGAATGAATCCTTCTCGTTGTTCTATATAAACTTCTTATTCTAAATCTCCATTAAGGAAGGCTGATTTTACATCCATTTGGTATACTTGAATTTCTGAAAACTAGAAAGAGCAAGAAACATTCTTATGGCTTCAAGTTTGGTAACAGGTGCAAAAGTTTCTTCAAAATCTATACCTTCTTGTTCAACATACCCTTTACAAACAAGTCTGGCCTTGTTTCTAATGACTTCTCCATTTTCATTCATCTTGTTCTTGAATATCCATTTAGTTCCTATAATATTTTTATCATGCAGTCTAGGAACTAATTCCCAAGAGTCATTTTTCTCAATTTTCTCAAGTTCTTCATCCATGGCCTTGACCCAACATTCATCTTTGCATGCTTCATTTACATTTTGAGGTTCAGTGGAGGATAGTAATGCTAGATAGCTTGAGGTCATTGTAATAGTTCTTCTTGTCTGTACACCAGCCTTCCTTTCTCCTAAAATTTGAGTTTCTGGATGATTTTTCTAAACATACCTGGACGGAGTCTTTTCTTCCATCATTATATCTTCTTCTTGTGCTTCACTGGTTTCTTCTTCAATATAATTTTGATTTGATGTCTGAAAGTAATCCCCATCTTCCTCATTGTCATAATTTTCTGTTGATTTTATCTATTTTGGATTTCTGCATGCTTCATCAACTACAACATCAATGCTTTCAACAATTTTCCCAAGTCTTTTATTATAACATTTATATCCTTTACTTTTGGAAGAATAACCAAGAAGAATCCCTTCATCTGCTCTGGGTTCAAACTTACCAAGTTTTTCATCAGTCCTTTTGATAAAACATTTGCTTCAAAAAACTTTAAAGTATTTTACAGTAGGAGTCTTACCATACCAAAGTTCATGTGGATTTTGAGTTCTATTTACCCAAACATTTTCTTTGTTGGGAATAGTCATGGTAGAAAATGCAGCTTCACCCCAAAAGGTTGCAGGAATTCTAGATTCATCTAGCATAGCTCGAGCCATTTATTGAACTGTTCTGTTTGTCCTTTCTACCACACCATTTTTTTGAGGAGTTCTTGTGGTGGAGAATTGCCTTTTTATTCCATGTTTCTCACAAAAGTCAAAGAATTCATCTGATATAAATTCCCCTCCTTGATCAGATCTGAGGCATTTGATTTTTCAATCTGATTCATTTTCAATCAAAGCTTTGAAGGCTTGGAACTTTTCAAATGCTTCATATTTATTCTTTAGAAGACCTATCCAACACATTCTAGAAAAATCATCTATGGACAAAATAAAGTATTCTTCTCCACGAGGTGACTTTTACCTTGTTGGTCCACATAAATTAGTATGCATAAGTTCAATAGGCTTACTAGCTTACCCTTCTTTTTCCATGAAGTGAGCTCTGGTTTTCTTACTAATTTGACATGGTTTGCATATTGTATTTTATAGGATGTTCATATCTAGAAGATCATGAACAGCCTTGAGTCTACATGCTTCTCTTATTTGAGAAAAGCTTAGATGTCCCAATCTTCTATGCCACAGCTAGTTTTCATCATTTTTGCTTAGATATCACTGTTGTTGTCCTCCTTTGAGTATGTATAATTTGTTTGGAGTTCTTGTACCTTTGATCATGGTCTCTCCTCTATCAAGCTCACAAACAACACATCCGTTTGAACGAAACACCACTTCATTTCCTTGATCACACATTTAACTAACACTCAACAGGTTATGCTTTAAACCATCTACATACATAACATTTCTAGCTTTAACCTTTTCTTTCAAGAAAACAGAACCTTTAACTTTTATGACAACTGGAGTGTCATTTACAAATGAGACATTCTTTTCTTTTTCTAAGGCATTATATGAGTGAAGTTTCTCTTTGTTACCTGTCATATGTTTGGAGCATCCACTGTCGATGTACCACTGATTTTCTTGTCCTTTTGCATACAAGGCTATACCATATATTTCTATTTGATATTCTTTCCTTCTCCATATCTTGGGATTTAATGGCGTTTTCTCCTTTTGAGGTGTTTGCCAAAATTTTCTCCTGCATTCATATTCTTCATGACCAAAGTTGTTACAAATTGAGCATTCTATTTCATTTTCAAGAGGAGAAAAGTTATTATAGGAACCTCTCTTGATCCTTGTTACATTCCTTTGATTTCGTGCTTCTCTAGTCATAACGGTTTTGTAAGAAACACATTGAGCAGCTTTGTGCCCAAAATTATGACTTGAAAAACATTGCCCATTAAAGAAGTTTCTGCAACTATCGAATCTATTTACCTGTTGATTGCAGTTTCTATCAATATTCATCGTTGGAGAAAATTGAGTATTATTTGCTTGAGGTTGATTGTGGCTTCTATTGATATTCATCCTTGGAGAAAATTGAGTATGATTTACCTGGTGATCAGCTTTATGCCTTTGCTGATGATTGTCATACTGTTCACTGGTCTTTGTTGCATCAAGATAGCTTTTGGTGGAGGTTGACAGCTTCTGTGATTGAGATGCTTCTTTAGTATATCCAAGACCTATCTTTACCAAAGGAGAACGCGGAACTTTCATAATTTCATTTAAACTTTCTGATCCTTTAGAAAATCTAAGATTAAGAGATTTTGTTTTCTCAAGATCTTTTCTTAGACCCACAATTTCACATTCTAGTTTTTCATTGTGTTTTTCTTTTTCATCAAGTTGGTATGCCAAGGTATCTATCATGTTCTTTTCTTCTAAACAGATTTTCAGTTTAGATATTTCTTCATGAAAGTTTTGCTCTTCTAAAGCATCTCAAAAATCATCATTTTCATAAGCCATGAGAATTCTGTAATCATTACTATTAGATAAACCATCACTATCCTCTTCTAAACTATCCCAAAAACCATCGCTATCATAAGCCATGAGAAGTTTGTAATCTTGAACAGTTTCATTTTCATCACTATTAGATAAACCATCATTATCTTCATGAGTATAATAACTCCTTCTATTCACAACTTCTTTCCTATTCCCTTTTTCATATTTATCTTTATGAGGACATCTGGCAGCGTAATGACCGACTCCACCACAAGAAAAGCATTTGAAAGGTAGCTTACCTTTAAACCTTCCAGAACCCCGTTGAAGCTTCTTAACAAAATTTACCTCATCTTCTTCATCTAAAATGTGTCCTGATTCATTGTGTTCTTCATTTTCTGTTCCTTTTGCAGAAGCTTTAAATGCAGCTTCTCTCGTATTTGATGGACCTCCTTGTCTCATCTCAAAAGCAGTTAGGATTCCGTGAAGCTGTGTCATAGTGATATTCTATAGATCCTATTTTTCTTCTATGGCAGGGACTTTTTATTCAAATTTAATAGACAAGGATCTCAAAATTTTCTCAACTAAGGTAACTTTCTCTATTTCTTCACCTAGATTCTTCATACAATTAACAACCTCGTCTATATGTAAGAAGTAACTAGTTATACTCTCATCACTATGCATCTTAAGAGTTTCATACTAAATTCTGAGAGTTTGAAGCTTAGCACATTTTACGTGAGAGTCTCCTTCGTAGTTCTGAACGATTTTGTCCCATATCTCTTTGGCTGATTTGAGCTACATGACTTTGACAAACTCTGATTGTGACAAACTTCCCAATAAAGTATTGACAACTTTGGCATTGGTTTCATATTGCTTTTTACCTGTCGTGTCTATAGGAATTGTTGTTGGAAATTTATATCCTCCTTCCACAATTTCCCAAACAACTGTTCCAAGAGATTGTAGATAGGTTGTGGTTCTTATTTTCCAATAAATAAAGTTTCTCCCATCGAAGATTGGCAATCTAATGGATCCCATGCTTTCGTGATTATTCATCTTGATGGATCTTCCTGCAAGTAATCAAACTTGTTCTGAAGGAATTTCTCTGATACCAATTGTTGGAAATAATACTGAGAGGGGGGTTGAATCAATATTATCAAATCAATAATTTTATTTCTCAAACAAATTTACATACGCTACTTCAATGAAGTGAACTAGTGTGTACACACCACTATGATTAGAGAAACGAGCGTATATCCAAAGAACTTGTGATTTAGACAATTTATCATTTGTTGATCTTAGAGCAGTACATCAGTAACTTATTAGACAGCGCAGTAAAAGAAGAATAAAGCATCACACATAAGCAACACACATGAACACCAAGATTTAAGGTGGAAACCCAATGTGGGTGAAAACCACCTGCTACTGTCATCTCTGTATTCTTTTAATAATAAGAAAATCTATTTACAATCTTGTACTCGTGCAGACTCATACCAATATGCAGGCTTCTACCTGCATAAAGTTACAACCTTCTCTTGTTCTCCAATTTCTACTAGAAGGAAATTACAACCCCCTAGCTCTTGTACCAGTAAATATGTTTACTAGTACATAGGTGCCAGCCTACAGAAAACTCCACTCTTCCACCAGGGACCACGTTTCATGAATTTTTAGACTGGATCCTCTGGCCACATATCAAGACATATGAAGACCTTGACTCATCAATAACCCATCATAAATTCAGAAACTCAAACCTCATCAACCAACATGTAGTTAATATGAAACAATCAGATCACTATCACCAGAACATTGTGTTGAACCCATAAACCTACATCATCATTCAAAACTAGTTGTAACCTTAGAAACCATGCGTCAGACTGTATATGCTACTTGGCTGAACCCAAACTACTTGTATACACTACTTCCGTTAATCAAACCTGTGTATACCTCCAAAGCTACTACAAACATAAACTTTTGAATCAAGTTTGTATCAACCAGCAATATACTGTACATCTATTGTCAACTAACAACGCTTTACACAGGCAGCTACAGAGATCACTTCTTCTCACTTATACAATCAATCTATCAAATATCAATCTCCTTCTTCATTCAGTTTTACATTTAGATCTAAGAAGACTTCATTGAAAGACAATAGTAAAACAGCAGCATTGATCTGATAGATCAATCATCCCTAAACATCAAGATTTTCTTTTGCATACGATACATGGAAAAGCTAAATCAACGTGTATATGCACCTTCACCAAAGCGAACCAGCGTACAAATCTTTAAATAATTACTTATGACTTAGTTGTAATTCCAGACTTCAGACATACCCAAATCATCACATATAAAGGATAAAATGTGTGTTAGCGATCAGATCTAGCCTATCCATCATTAGATCACATTATGATAAGTCATTATGTTCTCGATCTATCATTATATCTCATCCATCATCAAACACTTAGGTGCATACTTAGTTCATATCAAGCAAAGCATTAGAAACCCATAACATACATATTTTCTTTTGATCTAATGCTTCATAAGATATTCATTACTTTTGCACTTAGCCCTTTGATCCTCTCCTCCTTATATACTTAGATACTTTGTCAATACCTCGGACCAAAACCACTTAGGACCAATACCTTGGACCAAATACCTATGGTCAATACCTCGAACCAAATACCTCAGACCAAAACCTTGGTTTTCCAACATGTACAAGCTTTTCCTCTTGTGGGAGAGCATGTATATGTATATGCTCTTTTTGTTCTATGGACCAGCTTGTATACGTTGTTTTGACTAAGTGGACCTGCGTATACTTCTTAAACTGCTTTACATCAACCTTTTCCTTTACCTTATTTATTCTTATCAGTAGACCTTAGTTCCATCTTCCTGATCTTTTGTACCATTGCCCTGTAACCTCTGAATATACCTGTTGTACTGTGAGTTGCCTTTTACCAGAACTGAATTGACATGTGAGTGATTTTCCATCAAGGACAACACTTGTATCATAATGCCAAAAATGTTATGTTGGAATGGAGAATGATAGAAAAACTTAGATGTGTTGAAGGAAAAGATGGTCACTGCACCAATCCTAGTCTTCTCAGATTGGAAGAAGGAATTTCACGTGCATGTGGATGTGTCTTGTATTACGCTCGAGGCAATACTGACACAGGCTGGTGAGGGAGAATTGGATCATCCTATAGCATTCGCAAGTTGGAAGTTGTCTAAATACGAGAAGAATTATTCAACAACAGAGCATCAAGGGTTTTCCATGGTGTACGCACTCCAAAAGTTTAGGCACTACTTGCTAGGCAGACACTTTAAGATGTATACAAGCCATTCTACATTGAAGTAATTGGTGAACAAACCTATGTTGGGGGGGAAGATATGCAGATGGTTGTTGCTGTTTCAGGAATATGATTTCAAAGTTATTATGAAGCCATGACGGTTGAATGCCGAAACAGATCATCTATCTGGCATTGAAACACGAGAGAAGCCCACTAATTTGGAGAAAGGACTGCCTTATGCACAACTCTTTGTAGTGTGTGTCATGGAAAATCACTTTGCAGATATCATACACTTCCTGACGACGGGGATGGCTCCAGAAGGGTATACTAGTCAACAAAAGAAGGAACTAGTGGTGCATGCGGCAGACTTTTTTTTCATTGTAGGGAATTTATATAAAATGGGCTCGGATGAAATTTTGCATCATTATGTACCTAAATTTGAATAGAACAGCATCCTTGTTGAAGCTCAAGGAGGATCTGCGAGAGGACATTATGCAAGAAAAGATGTAGCGCAGAAGATTTTACGCGTTGGCCTATGGTTGTTGACGCTTCATAAGGATTCAAAGGCTTATTGTAAGGCATATGATGCATGTTAGAGGATGGGTAGGCCATCATGGAGGGATGCGCTACCTTTGAATCCGCAGATGTCTTATATTCATTTGAAAAGTGGGTGATTGACTTTGCAGGACCAATTCAACCTCTAGGAAAGAAGACGGGTGTGGGTATATCATCACTTTGACTGAGTATTTGACCAGATGGGCGAAGGTACAACCTATAAAGGACTATACAGGGGAAACAACAAAAAAATTCCTCTTTGAGTATGTACTGACTAGATTTGGTTGCCCGAAGATTTTAATGATAAATCATGGAACACATTTCCTTAATGAGACAATTAGTGCGCTGACATAGGAGTTACATGTTTATCATCAGAAGAGTACGCCATATCACCCGCAGTCTAAAGGGACAATGGAAGCATTTAATAAGATATTAGAGAATGTGCTAACAAAAGTCTACAATGCACAAAGAAATGACTAAGATGTACGCATACGTGCGGTGCTATGGGCTTACAGGGCAACTTGGAAAAGTTGACTAGACAGACGCCTTTCAAGTTGGTTTATGGCATAGAAGTTGTGATGCCGATGAATTACACTGTACCTAGTCTGTGCATAGTAGAATTTACAGGAATGGAAGATCGTGGAGCCCTGGAAGAAAGGCTCGCGCAGCTAACAAAGCTGGAAAAGGATAGTTTTTGGCTGGATTCCATCAACAAGTTCAAAAGGAGTACGAAAAATTATGGAACGATCGGCACATCAAACTGCGCACCTTCAAGGTAAATGATTTGGTTTTCTTATATGACAACAAGTTTGATAAATTTCGAGGAAAATTTCGGATGCATTGGCTGGGGCCCTATCTAATCAAGGAGATTACCGATGGTGGAGAAGTTCAGTAGGTGAAGTTGAATGGAGAGCCATTTCCACGGAAGGTGAATGGCAGCCGATTGAAGCCATACACCGGGGATCTGACCAGATGACTATATGATGGAAGCACAATCTTAGCACTTCAAGTAGCTGAAAGGAGGCTCAGGACTATAAACTACATTTCCTGGGTTGTAGATCTACGCAATTGGGGAGCTGTGCATAAGGGAGGAATGTCATAGTATCAGCAGAAGCACGAAGGGAGTTGCACTATAGGAGGGGAGACTATGCAAGGCAGCTAGAAAGTGACCATTATTGTCATTGTTCATGAGTTGACAGTGGGAAAATGGCTAAATGGAGTGGGGGGCATCATTTAAGTTAGAATTTAAGAGTGAGATCTGTGAAAATCTACTGCCAATCTAGCATTTATGAGTGCATTTTGGGGTGGAACGATTAGATTAAAATTCGAATTTTCCTATAAATTACAAATGGTCGCCGAATGAAAAATAGTTTGCATTCTGATAATTGAGGTGTTGGGCTATCAAGCACACATGAACCCTGACTATTTCAAGGATTTGGTGGCTAGTTCAGTATATTTTGCCTAAAGCAACTGAGGATCTTATTATTGGATTCATGTTAGCGCCTGTGGAAACCACAAGTGCTAGAGGATCAATGGCATCTGAGGGAGCTGTACCAGAGGTTGTGAGTACAAAAATGCCTACGAAGTTCCCAAATCACAGAGGTTGCCTAGGCTGAAGCCTACGCTGCCCAAAAAGGGTCCCAAGAGAAAGAAGGATAAGCAAAAAGCAACACAATCGGTGCGTGAGTCGCTAGGGAAACACCAGAAGAAGGAAAAGCCCACCGTGCAGGAGAAAGGCAAGGTGGTAGATTTAGAATCTGAGGAGGGCACCAAAGATGTGGATATGGGCACAGAGGACATTGACATAGACGATGTAGACCCTATCTCAAAGATACCCAAGTACATCCCCCCCCGCTACGGTAAGGTGAAGGTCCCAAAGGACCCATATGCGAGGAAATTTCTGCTCAATACCCCATTGTTGCTAGACCAGATCACATTTGAAGGACCGCGCTTGGCGCAAATTCCTAGTCTTAAGCTAGAGGATTGGGACTTGGCAGACACAAAGCAATTCCCCGCATGGCGATTGAAACCTTTATGACCCAGGTGTTTTATAAGGATTTGGGTGTCATCACACTGGAGCTGCAGTGGTGGATAAAGGGGGTCGACCAGGCAGGACTGTTAAACCTACTATGGGTGCTGCATTACCACCACGTGATCATAACCCTGATGGTGATCAGACAGTTGTTATTCTTAGTGCACAATGGGTGCCTGTGGTTAGGAGAACCGATACCCATCACAAATATGTTGATCCATAGGGTCACGTCGTTACCACATTCAGGGTTGAATTCGGCTATGGAATTTGGCGGAAAGACGGGCGAGTGCGACCTCGCCATAAGAATGAAGGACAAATTCAAGCTTGCTAATAAATCATGTGGGTACTCAATTTCTGGCATAACCAACCTCGTGGTTAAGTTCACCACATATATTTTGGCTGGGAAAATCATGAGGAAGTGTCACGCAGATGAAGTGTTGGCACCTATTGTGTCATTAGCCACCCAGTGCGCAGAGAGCGTACAATTTAATTGGGCACACTACCTCTGCAGGGATTTCCTCATGAACTGTAGAGAAGAACAAGATGAGAGTAAGACATTCCATTATGCCTGGCTCTTACTCTCAATTGTGTTGGTCATATGGGAATTACCAGAGGACAGAGAATTTCCTCCGGTCATGTCAGATCTACCAGAAGTAGGGAATTTCGCTACGCTCTAGGCCACCAAAGATGCTGTGAGGGTCAGGGACATGAAAATATTTTGGGTGATGATGGAGGCAAGCATCCATGTTGTGATTAACTTCAAGCCGAGGCTATCCCTAACTGTCATTGAGCAGTTTTCAAGATATGTGCAGTTCGAAGTGAACTTCCACTATGTCTCCATTCAGGCACGAAAGGACCCCGAGCAAAAATGGTATGACCTTCCATACCTAGCAACAGACGATTCAATCACAATGGTCCTAAAGAGTTGGCCATAAAAGTGGCGCACGACATCATACTTTTCAGTTGGGTCTAATAAGTCTGCTATGAAGCAGAATAAGGAAGAGGCCTAGTTGAAGATGTAGCAGTTGGCCGATAGAAAGAAAAAGGAAGCTAAAGAAAAATCTAAGGTAGAGCACACTACCAAGAAACAGGCCAAAGTGGAGGAAGAAGAAGAGGAAGACTATGACTCTGACAGAAGTTAGAAGTCTACTTTGCCACAAATGGAGGAAGATGAGCAACAGTCAGGATAGGGAGGTGTAGACTCGGAGACTACTCCATTCTGGGTTAAGCGCACTAGGGAGCAGGAAAAAGTAGGTCTGCGGAAGAAGTCCAAGGAAAACAAATCATCGCTTGACCCAATGACTTTGACTGAAGGTGATCTGAATGATATCGGGGACACAGTGAGGGACGTGACTGTGGAACTGCTATAGCAGTTTGAGCAGTAGCAGAAGTAAGCCTTGGTCGCCATTCATACAGGTCTGCGGGAGCTGCAGATCGAGGCCACTCAAGTACACATCAGTGTGGGACAGCGCAGCGTGGCATCAACTAGCTTGGCACGTGGGACCTCAGAAGCAGTGGAGTTGGTCCGCTCCTTAGATCCTCGGGCTGTCATGCTACCAAAAAGAGCATTGACTATAGAAATGGAGCTTTATAAGGCCACCGCCAATGCCCTTAAGAAGGTTGCGTTGAACTTGGCTGCGCTATCAAGTGAAGCCCTTTACACACTACAAGACGGTGTGATCACGAAACTTTGGGCCACAGAGCAGAATGTGCTGAATGTGATCAGTGAGTAGAAGGTCAAGAATGCCCAGATGTTCGTAGAAAAGACTTTTGTGCTTGATCTCCTTAAGAAGATCACAAAGAAGAATGAGTGCACCATAACTATGGTAGTTGAGGCCTGTAGAACTGTTCCAGAGCTCAATATCCCAAAGGATGTGCTAGTCGATGCAAGAATTTGAAAGCTCTATACGGGTGTGCACAATGCAAGGACAGAGCTAGCTTAGGTTCAATTTAAGCTAAACCTTAAGATCACGAAGCTCAAGTTGAGGGCCCAACCTTTGACTCCACTGGAAGTTAGAGAGCAGTGCGAGGTAGTTGTCAAGGATGCAGCTATCACAATAGAGGTCGCAGTGAAGAAGTGCATTGAGCTCTTCGAGAAGTCGCTCGAAATAGTTACCATCCTACAAGAAAATCCCAACGTATAGTGTTTAGAAACAGAAGAAAGGGAACTATAGCAGAGATATGACGAGGTCAAGAAGACAGCACACACCGTCACCTTCACCTAGAGGTTGGTGAAGCTGCAGGAATTGAAGGCACTGAAGGAACAGGTGGACGCAACACGATGCAAGGAGGTAGTACTGAAGGCCAATTTGGGGCCTTGGCTAGATGAATCTTATGTGCTCACAGCCTCCATTGAAGAAAAATTGGCTAGTCTACAGGAAACACAGCAAAAAATATAAGCAGATAGTGCAAGGCTAGTGACGAAGCAACTGGTTCAACAAGTTAAGCAGGCAGCGATGCAGTGTACTGTCAAGGTTGTCGTAGTACAAGTGCAGCTGGGAGGCCTTCGCAACAAGATATCCACGCCAGCAGAGTGACTTGAGGGCGATTCACCAGATTTTTGTTGGGGGCCTATTGGGAACGGGTCCCCTAGGATCAATTTTGGGGTTAAAAGACCAATTTTTGGGGCTAAAGGCCCAAGTTTTGTATAAATAATGTAAAGTCTCCACATTTTGTGGTCGCAGAGTGTGAATGTTAGGTCCCTATAATACTAGTGATGCCCCCATTAATATTGTAGTTGCATCCCTTATTAATATTTTTGTACCCCTATTGTCCCCATATTGTTATTACTATGCCCTATAGAATCTCTTTATTGTTATTTTTGTGCCTTTATATTATTATTGTAGGTCATCTTGGTTATATTGTGACCCCTTGGACTCCTATATATAGAAAGGAGGTTTTATCATTTGAATCATTCAAGAATTGTTCATTTATGTAACGTAAAGGAGGTTTCCCCCTCGAAGAGGCTTAATTCTAAGGCGTTGATCCATCTTTTCTATCTTTTTGTGAGCTAGTTTCATAACATTTGGTATCAGAGCTTTGGATTGTAGGGTTTCGCTGCTCCAAATAGGTCATTGTGGAATTTTTACAATAACTTTTTTTATGCAACATTTTAGAAGCGAAAAAAAAAACCCATTTGAGACAAAATTGCACTGAACCTTGGGTTTGAATTTTAGAGCTTTTCGTGCTATATATACGGAGATATGATCTGAGGAAGTTGGTCCTTTTGTAGACTCCTGAATTACATTTCAAACACGTGACCTAGGGAAAATTGTCATAACTTTCTCTCTGAGAATTGGATTGAAATTTTGTAAGAATGTACAAAAAGAGGACGGACTGTAGTTTCTTGTATATATTTTTCAGAGCCAAAGGTTGAAACAGTGACACGTGGCAATTCATACAATTTCGCTCTTCTGGTAAGGTCTATAATCAGGTCATCTTGGGAGATTGTGCATAACTCTTTTTTGGAGAATCCAATTTGGATCAAACTAGTGGCATTAGAAAGAGGATGCAGATGGCTACTATAGATCACAATTTCAGAATTGGATGATCCGAAATTACAGAGATACATCAGATTCAATATCATGCTCCTACAAAGTGAAGGAATTCAAAGGGCATAGTAAAGCATTATTATCAGTAATTGATGCCCCGAGGAAAGAAAATGCAAACACCTAGTAAGCAACATGAAATCTCTAACATGACTCATGAAGAAGAGGAAGAAATGCAACATGATATATCAAAATTACGAGACCAAGTGCAACAAG